>JAMKCH010017267.1:0-32690 GCA_023653785.1 Ophioderma brevispina
GCCTTCTTTATTTTCCTTCATATATGTCTTGTTGATTTGTTTGCCCATAATGTGTCAATGTCTTAAGCTTATTTACCTCACAATATGGAAATGAAATTGTCGTTGTAAATTGTTAATTTCTTACTTTAGACCTTTGAATACATTAAAGTGATACTTTCTGACAGCATTATTTTTGGAAAAAGGGAGTGTGTGTTGATGCCAAAGGTGTTTTTCATTGGGTGATGTATCCCTTTAACTCCTTCTGTAGTCTTTTGTTTGGATTCTTCTTCTTCTTAGCGTGTCACAAGTCATTGGTAATGGCTAGTGGTGGTGTCAAGATTTATTCAACTGTGTAAGCTTATCCGGGGCCGTGTGTATCCACATTTTTTTTAGACTGGGGCGGATTGGGAACAGTCAGGGGTTTTTAACCTACTCTTATTATTCGACACTGACTGCAAAGTACATGTACAGTTGTGACTCTCTGTACACGGGACCGACGGCTTAACGTCCCCTCCGAAGGATGGGATGCTTTCATGATCCATTTGCCCAATTCCAAGTGAACCATGGAGGAGAGCTGTATTCTGTATTTAATCAATAGCTGGTATACAGATCAAATCCAGAATTTTGTACCTGAATAAATCCCAGCAAGTGACTCCGCCGGGATTCGAACCCAGGAATTTTTTGGTAAAATGTGAATGTATGATTATTTTGACTGGTTTTAGTGAAAGAAAGTATTTGTGATCAACAGGTTTTACCATTAGATATTACATTGCAAAAGTTCAAAAAAATAATCATGTGGTTATATTAAGTAGTATTTTCATATTTCCTTGTTTCACAGAATTGCTCCTAATGATATCTTGAGCTATTTGCAATTGGTAACCCATCTTCAACCTCGCATTCCTTCAAGATCTCAAGACTTCTACAGAGAGAGTGTAGGAAGACACGATGAGATTTAAAGTGCTCACTGTGAGTCTTTGCATTAAAACGAGCAGTGCTGCCTCTCACTCAGTAAGTAATCGAATTCCATTTTTAGGTCATTCAATTTTCATTGGAGAAACAGTGTCTAGCCTTTTGATGCATGCAGTGACAAATCAGATTCGTTCTTGGTTAGTTAGTTAAACCAAAGTCTTAAATTGGAGCAAAAGATAATTGACCGGATGCCCTTCCTGACGCCAATCCACAGTTTTCGGCGGTGGGCCTAGCCTTTGGGCAACTATGCCCACCATACAAGGCAGTATGTTTATGGTATGCTTATTGAAACAAGTGGCTAATGTGGAGGTATAAATAAACTTTACAGATGGGGTTTTGGGGTGAAGGCCATTCAATCAAGATGAAAATGTGTGTGGTCCAGTGGATAGAGCATTCGGCTCGTGATACGAAGGTCATGGGATCGAGTCCCACTGTTGCCAACGCGTTGTGTCCTTAGGCAAGACACTTTATCTCGATTGCCTCTCTCCACCCAGGTGCTAATGGGGAGCTGCTAGGGATATTGTCTATTGAGCGCCGCCCAAAGGTATGAGTATGCCTTAGGTATGTATGGCAGCTGACGTATTCCAAAAGGTAGCGGTAATAATTGTGAAGCGCTTTGATACACGTGAAAAGCGCTATATAAAGATATGAAATTTCATCAAATTTGTTTTGATATGTTTTACCAAAATAGATATTTTACTGATTTTGTCATTGTAGGTCTATTAAACGTAAACGTATATTGTAGGTCTATAACGTAACGTAATTGAACGCATAATCGCCAATTAGAATAGCAATCCACGAAATTGAAAATCAACCGTACATTGTTTCGCACCGTTCTTGTTTACGTAAAGCGAAAAAAGTTGATGATTTTTCGAAATAAATGCGAATTAGCAAAATTGAAAGCATAACAACGAACTTGCATTACCATAAGCTAACGGTTATGCTGTACAACAAAATTAATTGACGAAAAATGGAATAGAGTGCTCATAGTACGAAATTGTACTTGGGATTTAGACCGATAAGCCCAAAACGTGCGGAATTGATTGCCAAATTATTTTTTTGATTGATAAAAGTGCGAAATTGGCCGGTAAAACCTATATTAAATACCTAAATCGATTCATCCCCTTTAAAAAGCAATTTTCTTTTTACTCCCTGGACCATAACTGTACCCTAATTAGATAGATGATTTTTGATTCCATGGAATTTGCAATAAGACCTTATGTCAACTCTCCTTCTGAGCTCTTCTGTTGTCTGAAAACCAATGTGTGTAAGCCCAAAAGTGTGTAACAATTGCTTGACTTCCATATTGCATTGCACATTATATGAACTATATTATACAAAGAGTGGTGGTAAAACCATGATTAAACTATCCCTCTTTTATGCAGTTGGAACAGGTTCCCTGGACCAGGATTGAACTGTACATGAGGAATTGGAAAAATGACTGAACTCTCAAAACTTGATCTCTGCAAACATGAGAAAACTAAGAAAGACACTTTCAAAACAAATCCATGGTGTGGATGGAAGCAGGAATTTAAATGTAGATGGAGAATTTGGAAAGGTGCAGAGAAGAAACTTACATAAGGAAAGATACTGCTAGCAAAAGCACACAGTGTGGACAAGATAAGGATATTGCAGGACAAGTGAGATTGGGATGTGAAATTCTCACAACAAAAGCCTATGCATGTATTGGCTCAACGCTGAATCTTGCACGTTTTATTGTCACCATCTCTCCAATTTGAAATGTAAGAGGCAGGTAGGTGAGATACAGGGCTGGATTAAAATACCTATAGTGTTCGTCAAGAATTCTGAAACAAAATTCTGGGCACTCGCACGTAAACCCGGAAGAGTGACAAACGCCTGACAACGGAAATCCAATGCACAATTCAACAGACGCGCACATTCTATTTGTTTCATAAATTATGACGGTGACTTTAGGATTCTGGAACCAGCAATCAAGTGAAGACCTTGATAGTAGGAGTATGTTGAAGCCATAGATAGTGTAGGCCAAGCCTTAATCCAGCCCTGGTTATATGAAATGCAGAGCTGCCAACATTCTTGGTATTTTTCAGTATTTCAAGACAAAATTTGTATTTTCAAAACTTTCCTTTACAAAATAATATACAGTACTGTTGGCTACTTTCAGTGTTTTTAGAATTGTATCCATATTCTTGAATGATTTCTGTACTAAGTTTATTACTAGAAATCAGGATTACTTGACAGCTCCTGAAAGGACAATTTTCTAGAATTTATCTCCATGATGCTATAGAGTGTTGCAGAGCAGTCGATAGCAGATCTCTTGGAATGAATTTCACTTGGAAAAGAATTGTGCCGCATGAATGATGTAACATTGAGATTTCACTTTATTCCATATTGAATACAAGAGAATCAAACACTGATTGGTTCCCTAAAAGCTTAATTGGAATGCAACAAACTTTATGTCAGAATTCCTTATGGGAAATACTGACTTCACTTAGTCATGGTTGCATGGACCTAAATGAAAGGCAGATGGTAATTCATCTAACTTTCCTGTGGCGTATTTCTTGGACATTTACCTGCTAATCTGCTAATTACCCCTTCCCTGCCAGGACAACACACCCTCATTTCATGCAGGAGATCACATGTGTACATCATGAGATGGCGGGTAATACATTGTGTGTTAGTCTTTATGGGAAGTATTCTGTGTCACATGGCGACATGCTAAATGTACCAGTAAATGTTGAGAATCCTATTATGAGATAAGAGAATTGAACCCCTCACCAATATTATTCACTCTTTGCACAATTTGTCTTTGGCATAACATGCCTTGAACTGGCATTTCAGTAATTGAAGGTGTTACATAACAATGCATTGGCCTTTTGCAAGGTCTTGTGTGGAGTGAATTGTGTATTGCTGGTAATTCAAGGCTCTCCGTGCAAGTGGTGAATCCGTGCAAAGAGTGAATGGAATGCTTTATTGCAGGGATGCCACATGTCACAAATGTGAAGGAGTGTGGCCATTTTGTGACTTGCTGATACTAGTGACCCTGAAGTCTGTTGAATTCATCAGGGTCACTAGTGTCAGTGAGTGACAAAATGGCCACACCCGATATGAAATATGTCATCTAGTTTGGTTTAGAAAAAACAATGGTTAAAAAAAAAGTGGCAATTCTCACAATTTGCAATACAGTGCACCGCTGATTGCCTCGGATAGGCAATGTTTTCCTGATGCATTATGGAAAAGTTGACATCTGGAACCCGCGTAATACAAATATTACACAGGAACATGTCACTAATCATTTAGTTGGTTAATATAATGGTTCGTTGCATGCAAATGCACACTAAAATGGCAATTTACAATAAGTAAACCCTTTGCTTTCTTTCAATCACATAAAACCTTTCGTTGAGCTGTTTTAATCATAATAATGACACTACTTGCGTGTTAATCCAATGGAAGTTGGACGGTGATGTCGACCCTCACGGTCAAAAATTGGACTGGCTAAGGTAACCGCTGGCGGTGCAAACTATTGCGAATTGCGAGAATTTAGAAATGCTTATTCTGTGTGCAGGGTGTATCAAAAGTAACTTTACAATCTCATATAGTAAAGAATCCAAAAATGGTCAACTTAAAGACACTCTCAGTGATCCACCCCAAAGAGTCAAAATGTTTTAAATTGGCAGGAATAGCTTAAAAGTGAAGAAAAAGTCTAGAATAAGTTATTTTTTTGCAACTGAAAATTGATAGAAAAGAAAGAAAACGGCAATTTTCAAAAATGTGAATCTCCATTCAATTAATGTTGTATTGAGTGTCCATACAGACAGAAATGACTAAAATATCTGATTTTTTGGTCCTTATTCACTTTTAGGGTTTGTTAAGATACATCTCCTTGTTCCAGACATTCAAAATCTGATTTTGGGTATTTTCTTTTTTATTTTCTGATTGAGCAAATCACTGATAGTGTCTCACAGAGAAAGGTTTTCGATTCACCATAAATTTCTGTGAATAATATTGCACTAGCAATATTCATATTTTAAATTAACATATTTGTGGTTGGACTAGAATATTGTAAACGAAGTTTCTGTTAGCTTTTGATTTCCCCGATTCTGACCACATTTTTATTTACAATTTTGGATCTTTGCAACACTTTTGTGATATAATTGACAACAGAAGAGCTCTGAGAGAAATTTCAATTCACAATTTAAAAAACTTAATAATTTCTTCTCATCATACTCTTTGCAAGGACATTTATGGTGAATATAAAACCATATATTTGTTTGTTATTGAATTGAAATGTAATTTGAATGATGGCCTATTTAATACTTAAAGCAATGGTCTGTGATTTCTCAAAAAATATGAAAAAAGGCGTTTCCTGTTTTTACTTTCACTCCTAAAATGCGTAAAAATGAAAGATTCATGGAAAGTCAACCTTATACCTGTATCTAGCCAGGCTAATAAAGATTGGGAGCCTCTAATTTAGAGTACATATTCTTACAAGTCATAAAGATCATTAGCAGCTAAACGGCTTCAAGGGAGTCATTTTTAGTTCATTAAAAATAAATTTATAACCATGCCGACATTTGATGGCTTGTGTGATAGGAAATGACAGATTGTTGCTTTAATAGGCCTAGTTAACACCAGAAAATGTGTCTACTTTGAAGAATTACAAGAATGTAAGAAGATTCGCAGGTAGGTACACACTATGGTGTAGGGGTCAAGTGGTAATAATTCCGGTATGCTACCTTACCCAAATAGACAAGGCAACTCAACCCAATGAGACCACCTAGATGTAACGGGGATTTGGGGGTAGGTACGATGATCAAAGTCGGCCAACTCTACTCCTACTGTCAGCCAAAATCATGTGGCCACATTAAATAAAATATCCCTAGTATCAAAATTATGGTAATGAATTTTCATGTGTACATGTCATTGAGGAATATCAGGCCAAGTCCTGTTCCTGTATGAAATAGCACTTGCAATACAGAAAAGCCAATCACCCACGTACCTAAAAACTATTGTGTTTATGAGTATTGCATCTTTGTATGGGTACTTTTATATTTAGGATTAATACACGTTTCCGGATACACTCACAACTATTTCCATTTTCATTTGGTGAATGAAAATATACCAATTATAATTAATTTTTATTCTTCCTCACACGATCTATGGGTCCTTTGATCAGGGAACGTGCGACCGCGGCTCCTTAGGGCTTGGATTGCATACCACAGTCCCCACCACAATGTGAATATACAATGTGGACTACACAGGTAAAAGGTAAAGAATCACTGAGGGCAAGGACCTTGGAAGAGGACCACTCATATTTGCCGGTTTGCCGCCCGTACCCGTTGCATATGCATCACATGTTCAGCAGTATAATGCACGTGGATTACATAACATAGGCCTACAGCCTATGCACAGGTAATGCATCAGGCGAGTGCACTTGGCTTCGGGTTGGGTTGTTGATTGGTTTACGGACTTAAAGGGACCATTTCGTGATCAACAGCCGCGTACCCCCGACTTACCTAAAAAATGTGAGATTTTATATCATCTGAACCGTTAGCCTTAGTAATCCATGTGGTCCAATCTACGTGCAGATTTGGTCGCATCTGATAAGAAATCACAATTTGTAGCCTATGGAGCTCTATGGGACCGTGGGAAACGAGCAATTGCTTCATAACAAAAAAAAAAAACCGCAAAGAATCGGATTGCTAAATTTTGAGATAAGCTTTTAGCAAGGATTATTCTAGGGATCCATGAATAAAAAAGAAGGTGCTGACATCACGAAATGCACCTTAAAAAAAATGATATAACAATTATATGTCAACTAAAATAGTGTTGAAAATTTAACCCGCCCTCAATAAATCCATGATCATACCGTAGATCAGGATCAGTGTACCTTTCCATAGCGTTAACCATTTTAAATACCATCACCATGCCAAACAATTTTCACAAACCTAAGCATCTCAATACATTATCAGAATTTGGGTAGGTACGCATACCGGAATTATTAGCCAGCTTAAAACTCGTTTGCGCACAACTATGAGCTATTAAATTCTCTCATTTTCCCTTGGCAACAGTTCATTTGTAGCTTCATTCACCAATATATTTAGAAAATACACACCTTTTTTTTTGGTTTTGATATATGATACCCAGACCACACAAGGTCAGATCATGTCAAGTGATGTACAATTACAACCCCCTGAACTGTGTCCTTGGTAGATACTATTTAACTCATAGTTTCAAATATGATAACAAAATTGTTTAAATTGATCTGTTGTATTGGCTCTAATGCAAGTTGAATTCCCAATGTAAATTATATTCATTTTAATGGTTACGATGGAGCTGTATAAGGGTCAGCTTTCAACCAACGTGTAACTTTATTTAATAATGACTTATATTTTTTGGTCTTCCCCTTTTGATAAGGCCAATTTATTGTCTTGTAAGGCCTTTTGTGGATGGTCATCATAGTCTTTTGAGCTATTCCTTTATGGCCTATTTGCTGACTTATTGTGTCATCTGCATGAGGGCACATTGGGATTGACTTTGATATGTGTGTTTGTGTCCGTTGGGTATCTGACCGTGCATCTGTCTGTGATAAAAATGTCAATTCAATGTTAACCCTTAACATAAATTGCCCGCTGTCTCATACTGGACACATTTTCATATGCCACTTGCATGTGATGGTCCGTAGTGCCCCACAATTAACACCCCCAAGAGTGGGGTCAAATCATCCAGAGTCCCAGCTCAAAAATGGTAAGATTATCCAATTGCTTTGTGTATTCCACATTTATTGGTTAATTTCCATTGCCACATTGTTATTACACTCATGTGAACCTTTCCTCATTCCACAACCACCCCATGGCAGATAACGCGTGTTCAGTGAAACACGTATTTTTAATAATACCCTGTTACTTTTTTGGGGGTCCTTAGTAAATATCTTTATGCACTATTTATGTTAAATAATAGTCATCCTAAATTTTGAAGAGCAACATGTGTAGGTCTTTCAATTTCAAATTAGGACGATGTTAGATGTCAGGCTGCTTAATTGTAGATTGGAATATTTGCGCATTTTACAAAAGACTTTGGCCATTAGGCTTTGCAGTTATTGTAATGACCATCGAAAATTTTTTTTTGAATGATTCATGTCAAAAGACATTGGTGTTCAAACTCTCTAGCCATTTTGTTGATTAATTAGTGTGATATTACTAAATGGGTGCTCTGTGATTTAGCTTGCAAAACTTCACATGTTTTGTAAACATTAGGGCCAAATGGGAATATAAATCAGACTTTATAAGATAAAAATACCACATTGTTTGAATAACACTCATCCCAATAAACACTTGCCATCATTGTGATGAAAATTTGTTTAAAATCTAAAAATACAAAAAATATCTTGTTAATGCAACTTGCTGAGTTGACCTTAAACAACACTGGACCTCAAAAATGCAAATCAATCCAAAACATATCTAGAAATAACAAAAAACTAGAGTAGGCATGAATTTGTGAGTGTAAGTGTCCATTTATAAGGTAAAGCAGAAAGAGGCCAGCAAACATCTGTACTATTGCAATGACTGGGGAAAAAATTATTGTAAATTTACCTTCATTGATTCATATACCATTGTTTTCATATTCCTAATATCAGCTTTAGGCCATGTGTTTGACCGCCACCAAAAAAGGTGGTGCGTTGCAATATTTCGGAATCATGTTCTGCTTAATTCATGACATCTCTGCCAAGCAATTAGTATTAAATTGCTTTCAGTCTTGTTTTATAGCTAAAGAATAGCATTAGTAGGCCTGCAAAAATTAAGACATACTTACGGTGTCTACACGATTCAAATCATTGCCTTCTTTGTAAACTTTGGTCTGTATGCATAGCTTGTCTCAAAGTGAAAGCTTATTTATTCCTTATTAATTTTCATTTTGGTGGGGAGAGATCCTATAGAGCACATTGTCCTAATAGATAGCAGCAATCAGCTGATGATAAGGACAAAGTTCAGTTACCTTTTACACTGTATATGTTAAGGGTAAAGCGAAACTGCCCACAAGTGTGATTATTAAGAATACGATTCAAAAGTTGAAAGTGTGATTCCAAACTGAGGATGTACCTTGAGGGTCTGTAGTAAGTATCTTTATGTACCTTCGTGAGTGTCTCATGTAAGTTGCCAAGTGTTCATCTTCATCAAAGTTTACTATCTATGACATTGTCACAATGCGTTGTAGTTAAGTCTGGATGCTTAACTCCTGAATCTTTTGCCCCCCCGCGAGATTCATTATTTCTTCGGGAAGGAATGAGATTCACTAGAACTTCACACTTAGCTGGTACCCTCTGCGCAAAATAGGAATGGATTTTTTTACGGATATGAACTCTCTTGTTGTTTCTTTATTGTTTCTACTTCTTCCATATGTGTATGGAATTATTCAATTTCCTTGTTCGCAGAATTTGAACTTTATGCCCCCCCTTCCCACAAAAAAACATTTGTAATTTCTTCACATGCATATTTCCACTTTCCTTTCAGATTACGTTCAGAGAAAGCAACACTCTCATCACTTCAGTGCTAACTTAAGAGCATAATATTAATATAGAAACTTGCCAAATCTGTGGACGTTGACCACGTTGAACTGTGTCGTCCGGCAGGCGACAATAGGGCAAGATAATGATCAAAAGGTCGCCTTGTGACGTGAATTTCAACTGTTCGGTGCCACGATTGTTTTTTGTTCCTATGCTATTCTTCTACATTTCTGTAAGATAACTAATGTGACAAACCTGGTACTTTGTAGTGCCCAATGTTAGGGAGTGTTTTAATCAAAGTTTCCATTCTTATTATTTATTTGAATTGGTGTATATGCTTCTATTTAAGGTTACTTCCATTATTTTGGGCCGCCTCTGTCAAGTTTTAGATTTGCTGAAATTGTTATCTCATGGGTTTGTCAGACACTGTCATTGTCGTTGTTTGTCTATGTGTGTCACTGTTGTTGTTTGTCTAATGTGTCTCCTGTGATGTATTATGGTATTTGGTGGTGCAAGTTTATTCAGGCTTGCTTTTTGCTTGCCATCTACTCCATCATGTTTTTATCATGTATATTTTGTTGCATAATTGATGGAAATAAATAAATATGAATGAAAGAATATGGCATGGGACTATGTAGTTTTTTAGGCCCTGTCCGGCCCGACTAATGAACAACAGAATTTTTGGTGTAAACAGTGAATCTGCGGAAAAGTCCCGGATGGGGGAAGTGGGCACATATGAGAGATGCATTATGGGGATAATGCAAATCGTCTATTTTTTTCAATGATAATCATGTTGATCACGATGAATTTTTAATCATAAAATTCCTTATATGCGCATCAACATTGTGTGATTAATGACACACACTGGTCTATCAACTGCATGCTCCACATTTTCATGATTTTTCAAATTAGAACATGTACTGCATTGCTGAATTTGATGTGGGAATGAAAAGTTTTACACTGCTGCGAATGCTGGTGGAACGGACATTACCCATAGGACACCCATTGCGGTGTAAGCCTGTGGGCCACTCAGGAGATCGCGAAAGGGACAAATGCGCTGTTGACAGTGAAAATGTGTTTGCGGCTTGTGATGGTATCATGTATGAATCATACGGACCATGTTGACCCCATCCCACTCATTGCACTACTTTCCTAAAGTACTTCCGGGTTCTTCCAGAACGTCGAGTGTACGTTGAACCCGAATACGGTCATGCGGTCGCTTCCCGACAAAACGTCCCACCAACAATGCATGGAACTATAGAAAAGTATCTCCTAAAGTCCACAGGAAAATGTGTGCAATTGCGCATTAGTGCTGGTGAGGCGTTTTTACTCCAGCTAAAAAGGCAGAATGGCATTTGAAGTCCCACCAGCAGTAAGTAGCAATGGAGCAATATAATATACTCCTGAGGGAAAAACATTCCAGTGGTAATGCAAAGCAATGGCTATTTTGTTCTCCTTACTTTCGGGGTTCGCAAATTTACCTTGACACATCTGCCAAATTCGGAAGGGCCAACATACACTCAACATTGGGGAAGAACCTGGAAGTATTTAGGGAAAATAGTGCATGGTGGGATACAAAAATGGCATCAGGAAACTACCAGATAAGCTACAGACATCTCACTGGCAATTGGCACCAGTCCTTTTACGGCGATCTTCTGAGGGGAAAGTGGCCCAGTGGCAATGTAGTGCTAAAAAGTGAAATTATCTCCTGACTTCTGACCAGCAGAATTTGACAACTGAAGTAACTTGATTGCTGGTTCTTGCTGGGGTGATGTGTTTTATAGCTTGAAATGTTCTTAAATCTAGGACATTATAATATTTTCTACGTAGAAGTGCATAATCAACACATTCAAGTAATATGGGTTTCACAGAAAGAGCACAATTCACAAGGAATACACCAATGGTCTGGCTCACCTCTAATAACCATGGGTCATGTAAGTACGACCAATTTTGCTGAATATTGCCAGTGGGACGCCTTCTCAGGTGGAACATGCGTCATATTAAGGTTAATTATAATATATACATGTGACATACCTTATGGTAGGTTTCCTACAACCTGGTCATTGTCAAATGCTACAATGACATCTCCAGTGAATGGAGGGAGCTCAGTCTGGGCTTGGTTGACTAAAAAGTTCCTGGAAACTGCCAGCTGGTTAAGTCTTTCCACTCATTGTTGCATCTAATTTACTATTAGTGACAGAATAAGCCACCACATTCTCGGCAAACGAGAAGGGTAGTACGCATTGCAAGTTCTATGTATAATACACTTGTTCCACTGATTTTGCAAGTGCATAATTCTTCTTTACATGTATGCTGGCCTCCAAATCAATGCCACATATACCTTGCAAAAAATAGGTGAGAACCATATTCTGCTGTTTTAGCCAGTCAAATTGGTCCAGGTATCTGATATATATAACTGAACAATAAGTCAACAAAACAGACTTGTCCATGGAGCATCATTTTTCTTAGGCAAGGAAATCCCAATGCCCAAATCGAGCAGATCGTGTCCTACCCTACCTTGCCCTGACACATGCCAAAAAACAATGTTTACTTATCATTCCATCATGAAATACCCAAGGACAAGTCTACAGTCTGCAAATTTGAGTAATTTGAATGAATGTGCAGACAAATGACATTTTTTAACATTGATTACATGTAGGTACAAAGCAATGTAAAATTGATATATGGAATGTCTCCTTTAAGTACTCATCTAAAGTATTTCTTGTCGGTTCCCATGTGTTGTCTTCATCACCATATCTCTTCCATTTCAGAAGGTATTCACATCCTCTACGTTTTCACTTTCCGATCATCTTCACCACATGTGTGGCTGTATCCTGCCTTTTGTGTTTTCTAGTTCCTGTTTGTGTGCATCTTCATGTAGTTTTGGTGCATGTTGTGCTAGCTAGAAAGTGTACATCTTCAGCATATTGTGTAGACACTAGTTGGTGTGCATTTCTTCAGGATGTCATACAAATGCTGGTTAATGTAAAATTCCATTATTTTAACATCTGTTACTTTTAGAATTCTGGAACATAAAAGCTCATGAATTGTCTACGCATGGTACTTGCTGGTGCAATGCGTTGGCTGTCTTTCCGAAGAGGTAGTAGCGAATTGTTGGGTTACAACCTCTAACTCCACCTTCCATCCTGTGCTGTAGTGTGCCACCATTGTCAACGGTAGTGGCAAGGGCCTTGTGTTCTGGATTTTCCAACTCAGTTAAAAAACCCTCAATGTCCAAATCTTTAAGCTGTATGGTTAAAAGAAAAGAAGCAAGTAGATTATACAACCTGAACTAAATGGACATAAGAATGCGCAAATCTGTAAGAATTTCTCATTCGATGAGGGTGTATAAGTGAAGTCGGTTCAACATCCTTGCTTCAATTGCTTGCACATAAAATCATAACAGTTTAATTCATACGTTCTCTAAAGAAGGTATGAAGGTATGAACCGGCTGGCAAGTCTTCACTAGTTACTGTGGTGTCATGAATCCCTTTGGTGATCACATCAAAGAGACATGGTGATAGAAAGCCCTGTCCTGGACCACCTTGCACTATAGACAGTGCCATGATCTTTCCACATAAATATTCTCTTTGTAACCTTTTGTTTGCTTTGTAACAGGAAAGCAATAGAAACTCAATGTAAACTCACTGTAAAATTGCACAATTAGACCTGCACCACCTTCATGTTATGGTTGCGGGGTTAGTGTGTTATTTGCTGGTTGTGCTGCTTCATCTTCTTGTTGTCTATACATGGCTTCAAAATCCGTCTTGGTCTCTACATTGCCACGGGTAGTGAGACAGAGCCAGGGGATGCAGTTACTTGATTTCACATCCATGGGTTTAAATCTCTTCAATCCAAGGGTCTTAAAAACTTCCTTCCCCTACCCCTGCAGTCTTTGTAGGATTGCCCCGAATCATATAAACTCTGTAGGGAATTTGTTAATATTTGGGTGATATTCCCATACTCATCCTTATGGAGCATGAATATCTCATCTCCCATCAAACTGGTCAACTCCCATGCCTTAAACAATCCTCTACGTCTATTACGTCTTGTGGTGGTTTGCTGTGATAGCATTGCCTGGTATCGAGGAATAATATGAACCCCTTTTAGGTGATCTGAAGTCTGCATTCTAACGGATCTGAAGAAAAAAAATTATACAACACAGATAGGCTATTGAATATTTTGTCCAAATTGTGTGTTTTATGCATGGTTGATGGATATTGTTCATAATTTTGAAAACAAAAAGATTAAAATAAACATTTTTATGGAATAGCAAATAACCATATGTTTTCAACACTGAACAGCATGGTTACAGAATTACAACATTTTGGAAATTTATGCTCAAAAGTGGCTAACATTTATGAAACAATTGATGTTGTAAGTACTGCCCTTGCTTCATTAGTATTGGTCCCTTCAGTTTGAAGTGTTTCCCTGAGAAAAGTGAAGAATTGATGTGCTGATGTTTAAGGCTGTTTGAGAGTGTGGTGGAGGATTTCTAGCTATTTCTTTTTGCTTACTGTGAGGCCTCTGTTCAGGAGTAATATGAAATTCCTCAAACAACCCTCTATTTTTTGTGTCCTGGTCCCCTATACAGACTTTGACAGTATACAAATACTACATGGTTAGAAATAGGGCACACTATTTTCCTGAGGTACTGGCTACGGGCCTATCACCCCTCACCCCTCACCTCACTGTGGCTCTGGGGACGAGGTTGTAGGGAAACAGTTCAATCTATTTCCCTAGGGAAATAGCTCGCTTAATAGGAATCAGCCAATGAAATAGCATGATTATGTTCATGAATATTCATGAGGTGTAATAATGTCTATTGATTTTGTAAGCCCATAGAGTACTGTGTAAAATTAATATTGGTCGACCGAAATGGGGCACATTTTCGCTAATAACTTACAATCCCAACATTCTTTGGTTCTAAGATTTCACAGGGAAAATGAGAAAAATAGTAGCTTTCTTCTGATACCAAAATGTTGACCACTTCCGGTAAAATCTGGGGCTTCTGGGGATGAGGCTATTAGCGATCGGGCCATGGATCTTTAAACAATACGCTCAAAGTCTCCAATAAGAAAGTCGCATCAATGTTTCATAAGAAAACAGCCTTTAAAAGTCAATTTCCCAGCCCAAATACTTCTTACTGGTCTTCCATCATTGGAGCGATCAGTGCATCCAACCTCTCTAACATGTGGGATGGCTTTGCATGCATACATTCATACACCATGGTATTCCCAGAAGGGTTGGATTACCATGGGATATGATGCTTCAAATGTGTAGAAACATTTGAACAACTTGTCAAATGCTTTTATTACACCTTATAAATATTCATGAGATAATAGGCATAAGTTCTTCCATTTCATTGGTTAATTGCGCCGGACACAGGGATGATAGATTGAGCTATCAGTGAACTTGGGCTATTTCCCATGCGGTATTTTTTACTACTTTCCCTATATCATCGTACCCAGAGGCAAAGTTATCTATGTTAGCATTAAGTCACGCAATTTTAGTTATTACGGTTCTCCAAGAAAGAAGGAACTTACTCCGTTGTTAACAACAACACAAAATGGCCGCTGCCAGTAGTCGGTCAGCGTCTTTGACAGACGACGAAATTACTGCGTTAATACAAAATAAAGATGCACAAAACACGCGATTTGTCGTCCGGAAATCAGTGAACATCTTTTCGGACTACTGTACAGAAAAAGGCAGTTCTGTCGCAGAAGCTGAAGTGCTAAGTTGTGCCAACTTGGACGAGTTATTGGGGTAATTTTACACCGAGGTTCGAAATTGGGATGGTGATTTACAGTCAACACGAAAATGGTCTCCAAAGGCACTTTGAAAATATCAGAAATTTTTGTATTCATTGAACCAATCGCGAGTCGGGAAATCGTGTGTCCACACATGAACAATATACTATGTGGGCTTGGTATAAAAGGGAAACTGACCATGTGCTCGAGGACGTCTTTTATTTTGCAATGATATGGTTTGGGCCGTGTTTGAGTTCTGCTCCAGTGTATTGAGAGATGAATAAAAACTTAGAGTAACACAACTGCATACTAAATTGGTGTCTAACAAGTTTGTCTTTTCGTCCAAGCTACTACTACTTTTAAGTTAATGTGAGACATAAGTTAAGAGAACTGTCTTACAGGCTGTATAAATTTTGTGATCTCATTGTACATGTATAAATATATGCTTTTCAGGGCCTCCTGGGAGACCAGTGCTCTTTGTACTGAAGGAATTACCTGAATAAATAATGAATAAACTGAGAAAACTGGAACTGACTGTCATAGCCTGTGCCTACTGTTTGCCCATCAATCAGGTCTTTGAGAGACTCTGGGTATCTTGTGACTCTATTTGCTGCTACCACTCTCAACTGGGTAGTCCTTGGGTAAGGTTTGTTATCCACATGTATTTCATCTATTATGAAGCGAACCAGATCACTGTGAACTGTAGAGGGTAATCTTTCTCCTTTATCCAAATACATCTTTATCTGCTTTGGAACTCTGTTCCAGTTCATACTCTGTTTTGAGGATGCTTGATTACCTGTAAAAATGATAGAAATACACAGACATTTTCCCCAAATAAAAACATAATTGGGCATTGATCAGCTTCTTGATCGGTTGTTTGCTGTATTTGCAATCCCCATTACTAAGTCAAAGGTGAAACACAGGTCAAATGCAAATGACTTGTGTTGTGGTACAGGGAAGGCAATGGTCATTATGACCAAATATGAATAAAAAAAATGAATTGAGCATAATATTGTGATATTGACTAAGGCATTAGTTTGAAAAAAGGGCATTTTTTTCAAACTATTAGCGAGACTGACTTCACTGTGTATTATGCAAAATAATACATCAAATTTTACTATGCAATGAGAATCTAATTTTAAAAGAACAGACCATATTAACACCATATTGCAGTTAATTTCTAGATTACACTAAAACGTAGAAATAATCCGATTCATCGTAAACGAATTGCAAAAGTACCGTTAAAATACAAAACATTGTGTTTCTACAGTATCAGCACAGTATAATATAAAACGGTAAAATGTAAAATGACGGAGAACTTTTCATACCAAATTAAAATCTCTCATGTCAAATAACAGTTTGTTAATTTTGAAATGTTTTGTTGTTTGTTTGTTTGCTCGTATCCACAAGTCATTGGTAATGGCTTTGTGGTGGTGTTAGGATTTGTTCAGCAAGTGTGCTTATCCGGGGCCGCGTGTATCCATGATACGGACGCTCCTAACATGGCCCGCTATTTGAGGCTGGGGCGGATTGGGAACAGTCAGGGGTTTACACCCTACTCTTATTCGACACTGACTGCGATGTACATGTACAGTTGTGGCTCTCTGTACACGGGACCGACGGCTTAACGTCCCCTCCGAAGGACGGGATGCTTTCATGATCCATTTGCCCAATTCCAAGTGAACCATGGAGGAGAGCGGTAATTCTGTGTTTAATCAATAGCTGGTATACAGATCAAATCCAGAATGGGTAGTACCCGAATAAATCCCAGCAAGTGCCACGACCCCACCGGGATTCGAACCCGGGAATTTTGATTGTAAATTTGCGCCAGAGGCAAGCACCCTAACCGCTAGGCCACGCTCTCCCACAACATTTTGAAATGTTAAATTACTGTAAACTGTCATATTACACTGTTTTTACACCAAAACGTAAAAATACTCCAATTCATGTAAACTAATTGCAAAAATACTGTTAAAGTACAAAGCATTGTATTTGTACGGTATAATACAAAGGTAAAATGTAAAATCGCCAGCGTTAAAGAACCGCATACTAATTTTGAACTGTTAAATTACTGTAAACTGTCATATTACCCTGTTAAATCGTAAAAATACGCAAATGTGCGGTATAATATCGGTAATGCACTGCTGAATTACTGGCACACTGTGGCTCCACAGTAATGACCGTAATTTTCACGGTAAAACGAAATATGGTAGACGTAAGATTACAGACATTTCTAACAGTATAGAAATGTACTCGGAAAGATTGGTTGTGTCCTTAAACACTGCTGATATCCTGTTGTTTCCAATAAAGAATCTGGTTGGATCCAGGCTTCTTTATCCTTGTCAGATGGTTTTCAAATTAATGCGTATATTTCATCATCTGTTGGGACAAAAAGCAAACACAAATTTTAAAGGACCAGGAACAATATTAAGATTTGTTGTTGTTTAGTAACAATTTCATAGTGTCATTTGTACAGTGCACTAGAAACTTAGTTTATGGCTATCAGTCTTTCAGAGGCTTATAAACAAATCAAATAGTGTCATTTCCATAGCCCATACAGTGCACTAGAAACTTAGTTTATGGCTATCAGTCTTCCAGAGGCTTATAAACAAATTAAATTTAAGGCACTATCAGTGATTTGCTAAATCAGATTTTATTTCTTCCCTTTCTATCACTTTCTAGTTGTCATATATAATAGTGGTTATAAAGGCTTGAATTTGTACAACAATACACTGTCCTTAAAAACTAACCGACAAGCTCTGTATATGTCACGTTTGGCTATTCTCTGTATTGCCTTGCCTCCATTGAAATTTAGTACAAAAATATTTTTTCTGCCAATGAGGATGACTTTGATTGATATTTCTTAAAACATGTTTGTCTAACCTTATAAAGTACCTCTTGGAGAATTTGTGGCCAAAAATCAGATGACGATCATCATTTTATTTTGTTTTTGACAAAAACATCAAAACATCATATTGACTTCATGTACAAAACTCAGATCCACTCGGAATGAATTTAAATTTTGGGAATCTTATTATTTCTACATTAGGCACATTTTAGACTAGCTACATTAAATTTGGTTGACAAATGGGGAGCATGATGCACCCTAGTCAGCAGCTATTTTTCATTTATCCTCAAACCACTAGGCCTACAGCCTGACAGGTCCATCTGAGTGTGCTTTTGATATGGAACGGTCTGACAGTTAAGTGCCAAGAGTGTTTGTCCTAAAATTTGGCCATACTAATGATTAAATCAAGATTGAATGTATATATATATCACTATATCCTACGCTAGGGCGAAATTTTCTATTCATAAACATAGACTTTTACGTTAGGGCGAAATTTTCTTTCGCCTTAACGTTATCCTTTGTTTGCGATTTATTCCGTGAAAAGAAATTAATATTAATTTATGCAAATGAGAGATAATCTCATTAGCTAACAAAAACATGAATATTAATTAATTAGCATAATAAGAAAGGTTCATTATAGACTAATGAATAGTAATATTTTCGCCCTATGGTTCAATCTAGTCAAATATATATATATATATATATATATATATCAAATTTTTGGTTTAAAGATTACATTTTCTCAAACACCATGCAGATCCACTGTGTTGCAACTGTCACATAATTATTACATTGCCTGAATGTCATGAATGTAAGACAAATCATCCAGGACTTGTGTTCTATTTTGTTAGGTATGACTTTCCTTTGCTTCTTCCTTCCCATATTGTCAAATTGTTTTCCAAATTTCCCTCATTATGCAGCCTCGCTATATTCTGTGCTCTTTCATCTGAAAACTATGGTAAAGCAAGTATTTCTTTTAGTTGCTTCTCTTCCTTATGCCAATTGTCCAATGCCATGCAATCTTAAGGTCTTTCTTACCACAGAAATAACAGGTGTCTTTCCTGTCCCAACATCTCTCACTATCCATTTTTTTAAGTTTAAACTTCTCCAGATTATTCATCTACACTTTGCTCTTCAGAAGTGTTTCTTCTTCTTCATCTTCTTTTCTTGTGCTTACTCCTTCTATGATGCCTCTGTCATTTTTCTGCTCTTGTGCTTCGATGGGGCGTCATTGTCTTCTTTTTGTGAACTCTTCTCGAGATGGGTAATCTACACTTGCTATCTTCCGAAGTGCTTTTTTATGCTTACTCCTTTTATGATGCTTATGTGTCTTCTCTTCCAGTTTCACATTCAGGTGATTTCATATACATTGCTTTTCTCCAGAAGTGCTTCCTTGTGTTTTCTCCTTCTTTGTCATCCTGTCGTCTTCTTTTCATGTGCCGTACTACTTTGTGAGTGCTTTTCTATTTTTACATGAAAGGGAAGGAACCCAATTAAAGTAAGAAATACTGTTTGAAAGTAATGTTTGAAAATATCCGTTGCAATGGTTGAAATATGCCAATGTTAGTAGGAAAACTACCAGTTACACAGGAAGCATTTACTGTCAGCTGTGATCTGATGAGGGCCAATTAAGATGTTTTAAGATAATACAACTGTGGTGAGAGGTGGGTACCTTTGCCTGTCAGGATTAAAAGTATTGGAATTGTTATTTAGGGCTTTTAGATATTGGGTGTACATGTATAGGTGAGTTTGCCAAAACCCAATTTAAAAAATAAAATGATAAAGAAATGTATTACTGATTTCACAATTTTTCATTGGGAATCTAGTTGAGGTTGAACATGAATGACCGATATTATTAATAGTGATGTAGGAGGGCACTCATTGGGGGGGTAAGGGGGCTGGTTTATGTCATGCATTCCTTTACATATATAAGAAGTTGGCACTTGCACAAACGTCCATTAGTATTGTAGAAACAAACTTGCAGTGAGTGGTCTAGTAATAATATTGCCAAGTGCCATGAACAATACTATGGTATGGTGGGGAAGGCGAGTAAATATACATGTTTGTTGTTGTATGGGTTTGCACAACAAGGGCATCTTAAACTTGGCTCTTCAGACAGTGTTTATTCTTCTTCATCTTATTTTCTGTGCTTGCTCCTTCTATGATGCCTCTGTCATTTTCTTGATCTTGTGCTTACTCCTATGTTGCCTTCATGTCTTCTTTTCTTTGTGGAAAACCGCTTCTAGATGGGTAATCTACAATTTCTATCTTCAGAAGTGCTTTTCTTATGCTTACTCCTATGATGCTTATGTGTCTTCTCTTACTTGCAGTTTCACCTTCAAGTGATTTACTACACTACTGAGTTCTTCGGAGTACTACTTTTGGTTCTGGGTATCTCTTGCAGGTTCACTTCGGGATCATCTACACTTTGCGTTTTTAGAAGTTATGTTTGGGGCAGGCCAGTATAGCTGGAGGACCACTTAGCAATCGGTTGTGTATGTGTGAGTGGGTGTACACTAAAATGGTAAGTTTTTTAAAAATTGCCTCAATTGAAAAGTTGAAGTTAATTGGAACCAAACTTGTGTCATAGATGGCACCATGGGATTCCCTAATATGAGGTCAAAGGTATGTGCCAAGGTCAAAGGTCATGTGCCAAGGTCAAAGGTCACTGGAGTCAGCCAACAGCTTATATTCTTTGAATATAGCGAGCGCAAAAGCCAAGAACCGCGAAATTCTAGTTTGTTTCTGTGTCTTCTTTACTTGCAGTTTCACAACTTGTGACGCGATAACATGAGACCCATAAGGGTATGGTGAGTAAATTGGTGGGTGGGATGGGACTGCCATGCCCGTCATCTGATTAGATTATGGGCATGGCATATGCTATTAGGTACTAATTGTACATATTAATGAGTTAATTTGCGGTATTTATCTTGTGAATGCGATAACATGAGACCATAAGGGTTATGGTGAAGTAAATTGGTGGGTGGGAGGACTGGCCATGCCTTATCTGATGAGATTATGGGCGGGGCATTTGCTAATTAGGTACCTAAGTTGCATAATTTAATGAGTTAATTTGGGGTATTTTTCCAAAAAGCTTGTGACAAAAACTATGAAGATCCATAAGTTCGATTTTGGTGATTATTATGTGATGACAATTCACCAAATTGATACAATTTAAGTCTCCTACGACGAATTTTAATAAAGTCGGATCCAAATCCGGGTCCTTTTTTACTACATCATCCCCTTTCCCGATAATCTGCTGTATTACGTACGTTTTTTATTATCGATCGTATGTGTTCCACAAGTACGACGAGACTATTTTTATCGACCAGGGACCACACTGGGGAATTGTCGACCCTCGGACCGTAAGCGAGGGTCAAAATCTCACACTCGCCAACGACGCCATTTGTTGATCGCATGGGGAAGATGAATGATTACGTCGTCGAAACATGATCCAAATGACTTGTTCGAACGGGTTTTCAAGACACAGACCGGACCGGATATAAGCGGAGTCGGCCGAGCCTTGAAAAGGCCTCTTAGTTTTCGAGTTACCCTCCCCACCGTACAACAAACAACACAATCAACCTTTATTTGAAGGAAATATTACGATTGAGAAAAATGAGTGGTTTGCTGGTTGAAATATTTGGTGGCAGGAGTTTTATGCCGAAAAATGAAATTTGGGCTGCAAGTTAAGCGAAATTATTATTTTTTATATTTTTTACTCTGGTAAAATATACAATCTTATTTTTATGTTCCTTTTGTATTGATATAGGCTTTATACATTGCATAAGCTTCAGGTAATACTTCATTGTGTGACAGTGATAAAAGGATGCTGTTTTTAGGAAAAAAGTGATTTTGGGGCTAAAATTCTATTACCCTCATATATGGAATAACAAAGAAATCTATAAATAAATGTCAGAGATTGATAGATGATGATGATCTAAATTTGTTTTGCTAAGAAATAAATAAATCTTGAGATCTAATTGTAGCCCAAAAAACACCCATGCCAACCAACCATTTTTGACACAAACCATTATTTTGAAAATGTTTATTTATTTAATATCTTTCGAATAGAAGTGGTTGAGTTTTGTTGTACCGAGGGAGGGGTGTTGTCGGACAATTTTGCAGGTCCAAACAGACTCCACAAATATAAATGATGTGGTTTGACCTGGAGATTATATAAAAGACGGATCTTTTGAAAAAAGCAAGTTTCAAGGAGGCAGATCACTTTTTGATGCGGTATCACAAGCACTCTGGCCAGTATCGGCAGTCGGCACTGTGACTGTGCATGTGTGGTATTACATTTTACCGTAGCCTAGGTGGTGGCTGAAACTTGAATTGTAGATAAGTTGTCAAGTTAAAGACATTTTTTTCATGTTAGTACCATGCACATAATCATGATCAATCGCATCACATCTCAGGCCATGACTTGGCCTGATTCATGGCATTTGGGATGGCAGGCATGGGGAGACTCTGCTGTTATTTGGTACGGTATGTGTTAAAGGGATTAGCAGTGATAGCGAGAGAAATCGAAAAAAAAAAATGTGGAAATGCATTTTTAACTTATTAATCAGGAATAGTGTGTACATTCCACTATAACGCTTTAAGGTAGAAACAAACCACTCAATAGTGAAAAAAAATGAAGTATTTGATGAAATTTGTCATACTGTTTCCCGCAAATAGACATACAGCAAAATCTCCACTACCAGTGATTTTGGTTACCCTGTCCAAGAATAAGCAAGATCAATACTGTGGGGTTTCAGATCAATGTATTGATCTGTGTACAAGATTCACGGCTAAAAATCTGTGATATTCACCGGGAAAGGCTTTGTTGATCTCAAATTCGGAATTTTGATACGCACGTATAGAAATTTGCAGAATCGGATAAAAAATACTGCTTGTCTTTAATACACGGATTTCAAGCCAACCACTTGCAGGTTATGTTGTCATATTCATGTCCAGTAACAAAAATATAGAACTGTACGAATTTTGTGATTTTTTCGATGTTCGGATTAGTAAACGCGCTAATCCCTTTAGGCTGCCTTTGTCTCTTGACTTGATAAAGATTCTGAAAACATAATAATCATTAAAAATTGGGACCCTTCTTGTCCAATGCAATTTATTGGTCTCGTCATGAGTTGAAAAATATAGGGCTCAACTAATGACTCGACCAATAAATTTGTGCTTGGATTAAGTGGATCCAATTTATAGGAAAACTTGGTGGAGGGGTGGGGAATCTTGTTCTCTCGCGCTGATTAGGTTTGTGGACGCATGATATGCATATTTAACTAGCTAAT
Source organism: Ophioderma brevispina (assembly GCA_023653785.1). Taxonomy (NCBI): domain Eukaryota; kingdom Metazoa; phylum Echinodermata; class Ophiuroidea; order Amphilepidida; family Ophiodermatidae; genus Ophioderma; species Ophioderma brevispina. The sequence goes on from JAMKCH010017267.1 coordinate 23,326, forward strand.
TTGCATATTTCTGGCTAAATTTTTGGGGTCTTTTCACCAAAAAAAATTTGTTTGGGTTCTGAAGAGCCATTAAGACGATTTTGATGAAAAATTGAGGAGGGGTGGGGAATCATGTTACTCGCGGGCTGACTTAGGTGTTAAGGTGGGTGTCGGTTTTTAAGGGGGGTTGTCCAGCTTAAGGGGGTTGTTGGGTTTAAGGGGGATTTTGGGGTTTAAGGTGGGTTGTTTCCCGGGGTTTAGGGGTGTCCGGGTTTAAGGGGGGGGGGGGTTGTCTGGGCTTAAGGTGGCTTGTGGTGTAAGGTGTGTGGCCCAAGTTTAAGGGGGGTTGTCCAGGTTAAGGGGGGTTGTTGGGATTTAAGGGGATTTTTTGGGTTTAAGGGGTTTTGGGTTTAAGGGCTTTTGTGGCACATAATACACGAAAGCATGCACAGACGTGCGCACACGCATGCGCGTAGGAGTGCAGGTGCGTATGCATGCACGGACGTTGCACATGGCGCGGACGTGCGTACATGCACGTATGCATGCGCTGCGTGCTACAGTGCATATACATGCGCGGACGTGCGTACATGCGCGTATGCATGCGCAGAGTGCGTACAGCGGCAATGCATGCGGCGGACAGCGTACATACGAGTATGCATTTTCGGAGTGCGCATGCATGTATGCATTGCGGGACGTGCAAAATGGCAGTAGCATGCGCAGATGTGTCACAGGCGGCATGCACAGACCTGTGCACATGAAGCCGTATGCAGGCGCTGACGTGCGAACAGCATGCGCAGATGTGGCGCACGGAATGCGCAACGCATGGTGTATGCCTGCGCACATGCGCGTATGCATGGCGCTGACGTGCGCATGTGTGCGTATTCATGCGCGACGGCACACATGGTGTGTACATGTGCAGATGTGCATGTGTATTGCCCATGCAGCGGACGGTCGCATATGCACGTATGCATGCGAGGACTTGTGCACTTCGCGTAGGCATGCGCGGACATGCGTACATGCACGTATGCATGAGCAGACATGCGCACGTATGCATGCGCAGACATGCGCACATGTGCTTATGCATGCGCGGAGTGCATACGCGTTATCAGGGTTCACACTAAGTTTTAAAAATAGTGCGTCACTTTGGAAGCAAATTTGTTTCCCTGAAGTTGCAAAAGTGCGTCTTCTTAAAATTATATGCGTGTCAAGTTTTAACAGGTTTGAGAACGGTTTTAAATGCTGCTAACAATCCAAAATAAACATCCAATCCAAAACTAGACTGGGGACATATTGAAAAGTGATTACCCGATGACCCTTAACTCCAAAGAACTGGAAGGGACCCCTTTGGGACGGGAGTGAACTAAAAAAAGAGTAAATACATGTCAATTAAACTATATTTAATTTTCCCAGATTTGCTACATGTATTTATGGTAAATAATAATTATTTGTTTGAGTGAAAATGATTACGTGACCATGTAGCTCGGGCAAACTCTGTGATTTGTGTAGTTAGTGGCTACTTTTTTGCGTCCACAAAACGCACAAATTTTAACTCTCTCTAGATAAAAGTGCGTCCAACTTGGAAAGTGGGTCACAGACGCACAAAAACGCAACACTAAGCGAACCATGACCGTATGCATGCGTAGAAGGGCGCACATGCGCATAGGAATGAGCAGACGTGGCAATATGCGTATGATGCGCAGACCTGTGCTCCATGCACGTAATACTGCACAAAGTGTGCGATGCAATGCGCGGAAGACCCGACACACACGCGCGTATGCATGCGCGGCCGTTGCACATGCGGTATACATCGCGGACTTGTGAACATGAGAGGACATGGTACATGCGTGTCTGCATGCGGAGAATGTGCGTATGCATGTGTAGATGTGCGCACATTGTGCTTATGATGCACCGACCTGCGGACAGCGGTATGCGTGCGCACGGTGCATATTCATGCGCGGACAGCGCGTTTACTGCGCGGACATGGCGTATGCATGAGCGGATATGCGCGTATCCATGCACGGATAGCGCGTATGCATGCTGCGGACGTGCGACATGCGCGTATGTGCGTACATCGATATGGATATGCATGCACGGATAGCGCGTATGCATGTGTGGACATGCGTACATGTGGTATGCATTGCGGCATAAACCCAGATATCGATCCAACAAATTAAATTGACCCACCTCCCCATAACAGAATAGAGTTTGTAACAAGTAGAAAATGGGATAAGGGCGAATGGGGTAAAACTTTAGAAACATTAAACTTGTTAAAAATAAGAAAAATCACACACAAAAAAAGTAAAAAACTTAATTATTAAAAATTTGTAAAACCGCCCCGACAGGGGGATGGGTAGCGGTTCGAGAACAACGACGTGTAATTTGTTTCAGACGTAATAATTCTTTTTTGTTTCTGTGTTTTTCTTTAATTTGCAGTTTTACCTTCAGGGGATTCATCTACACTGTGCTTTCTTCAGAAGTGTTTCTTGTGTTTTCTCCTTGATCATCCTGGTCATCTTTTACATTAAAGGGAATGACCCCAAATTTATTAAGTATTGTAAACTTTCAATCTTGATAGAATGGAGTTTACCCCAAACCCCATGATCTGTAAAGTTTCACACAAATATTTATCCTTTATTTTGTACTCATTGGTTGACCAACCTGGGGCCTTAATTTCGACATAACTTACCTACAACAACGTTCAGCCCAAGATTTTACGGGGGGAATGACAAATCATTTCATAGATTTGAACTCTACGGAATGGGTTACATTATCATTGTGTAATTACGCTGTATATGCAAATCTTGTCTTGTGATAACATAATCCCTGACAAGAATGCAGTCTGGAGAAAAAAAAGTGTTTAATCCTTCTCCAGGGTGTTTGCCAGTTTGTCTGATGTGCTTCTTGGTGCTTTTTCTGTTTGTGTCCTATGACATTTTCTGACAATCGATCCACTGATGTTGAATGTGAATGTCTTATTTGAGTTTCTTGAAAGTAGGGTTCCTATGCTTTCATATGGTGTATGGTGTGAATCCAGCACATTCCTTTCTCATCCATAGAGGTAATGAGTGTTTAGCGTAGTCATCTCCAGATCACCACAGGGAGGATATTGCACGATTAAGAGAAATGACGGAAATGGGAGAAGTTGTGAAATGGGTTCCCAGTGAACTTCAACTGGCTGATTGTATGACAAAGAGATGTTCATCAACTGATCTCCTGCACCAGGTTCTGGCAAGTGGTACCCTTCCAGGACATCACGCACATTAGTAGACACGGAGGATTTATTTGTACATATATGTAAATGCGTTCTTTGTTGAAGTACTGTTTACAAGAATTAACTGTTTGAATATTTGGATATGAATACAACGTTGGATTAGTACAATGTGTATACACCAAAGAATTAGAACATTTCTTCGATGCCATGTACTACTGAACTTTTAAGGATTACATGCCATGGACTCAGAAGCATTCAATGCAACCAACCTACCTGTCTCAGAGAAGGGTGCCAATGTTAATCCTGCACATTCCTTTCTCATCAATATAGGTAATGAGTGTTTAGCGTAGTCATCTCTAGATCACCAACCTACCCTTGCACGCACGTAACCCAGCACCCAACCTAGCTTTAGAGTAGATCATCACTAACTGGTAAGCACTACCAATAACATATTGTTTACAGGAATTCTGCCTTCGCGAATGGTGCCATCCGTTAAAGTCAGTGTGAGAAAGAATGTGCCCTCATTCAGGTCGGCTGCAATAAGTTGTCCCTCTAATTCTTCATTTCCATGGGTACCACCTATATAATGAATGGTGTAGCAAATTGTGAGATGAATATTGCAAAAGAGGCATTATTTGATTGCAGTTATATCTACATATGGTAGGAATTCTCTTTTTTTGGTAAGCTTAAATGTAAATATCCATTTAACACAGGATTGTTATTTTATCTGGAAAAGCAAAGCACTACAATATTTTTTTTGCTAAATAATTAAATTGTGTCAGCTATGTCAAATTCTGCATTATGTTTAACACAGTGGTAGTAACTAACAGACTGGTAGTAACTAAACCAGAATTGTAATTGTTGTAATGCACTGTAAAAAAGTCACCAACAGAAAAATAGGGCATATTTTCTCCATGACACACACACACACACACACATGCACCCGCACATGCCAAATATTACTGAGGACTGTGACAATCTGCCACCTTCCGAGGACATGTTTTACCAATGTGACACAACTAGATTTAGAAATTATGTCACAAAAAAGGTGTTTTTCACCCTGTATAATTTTACTCACCCTGTATAAATGCATGGTGTTTCTTTACAGAATTTGCATCTTTAGGTATTTAACAACGCTTATGAAAAAGAAAGATTTCCTTACTGTGAATACTTTTTCAGGTACAAAGGTCAGAAATTTGGTGTATTTTCAGTTTTTTATGTGCAAGTGTATGGGCTGCTCCTCCACCGACTGCTCCTCCACCGACTCCACCCCGACATACTTGGACAATTTTAAACGTAACTTCGCTGTTATCTACTCAAATGGAATGGGACTTGCTGCATTAAAGAAAGAACAAAATTAGCTACAAAATGACACCAATTTTTTTTGTTATACATTCAGTACTTCCCAGAATATTTTACTTAACATAAAATTTGTGCGACAAGTGTAATATCTCCACCATATTTGACAGACCAATTTATGAAATGCGACCATCTATGTTGTGAAGATGGACACCCGCACTTGCTTAGTAGCGAAGGAATTTTGCATATCCAAAGTACCGTTTCAAAGATACAGCAATTACGCATATTAATTAATCCATTAACACACCTAATTTGCATATTGTATGCCCAAAATGTAATTGGGTCAAGAACTCTACAACCCACTTCCTTCCATCATGTTACAACATTATATGCCTTATGAAACTCAAATGCCCTTTAAAACTAGCTCATTTGCTACTAACCCATATATCATGGCACTACAATAGCCAAAAATGCATGCCGTGAAGGGATTTTGCACACACACACACCACTACACACACACATAAAGGGAATCTGTTGTTTGCCAAATCCCACTAGCCCTTTTAGGCCGGGGGATAATAACTAGATATAGACAGTGACTCTACATAACAAAACCAACTTTATTAGGTGTTCATCGTAAAAGGTCAGCCGGGTACTTTTGATCATTCTCAAAGAGCATTAGCTTGAACATCTAATAAGTTTGGTGATCATAGCCTATTCTCAGCTTTCTACTGATGATACCTTTTGGTACCTGACTGATATGACTTGATAACTGACACTTTTTTTTTTACTTTGTTTGCCCCTCCCCCCCCCACCCCCCATCAATCTGAAACCATTCAGGTGCACTCTGCAGAGCTCACATCTCAACATATGTAAACCTTCACAATTTCTTCTGCAATTATGAACGACTGGATATATTTTGGAGAAAGTATATGTAGAACAGTTATCCCAAACAATTTTTTCTCATCTACTTTTTGAACAAGCCTTAATTGTTGTAAGGCGCAGATTCCTATAGGGATACTGCGGTCTTCCGAGAGAACTTCCCCCACAATGTTCAATAGGCATAGGGAGTGATAATCCTCTCCAATAAAAAGACATGCGCAAAGATGGAATAGTTGGGGAAAGGGGTTCTGTGCCTAGCGTTTTAAGTAATTACCCATACCTCGCAACAATATTGATAAACCATTGATAGTTTGTTGTACAGTCCGACTCTGTATTAGACTTGTGAATTCATAATTTTGTTGCCCAAAGAACACAGGTGAAAAAAATAAACGGTCGCTGTTCTTCGAACCGCGAAATCCCCCTGGCGGGAGCGATTTACAAATTTTTAAATATCAGTCTGCAAATAAATACGCCCTTAAAAAAAACCCCAAACTCCCCTTAAACTCCAACAACCCCCTTAAACCGGGGCAACCCCCCTTAAACTTGTGCACCCCACCTTAACCCAACAAGCCCCCTTAGCCCCGACAACCCCCCTTAAACCCGACAACCCCTTTAAAACCCTGACAACCCACCGTAAACCCCAACAATCCCCTTAAAACCCACCAAACCCCCTTAAGCTGGAACAACCCCCCTTAAACCCAGACAACCCCCCTTAACACGGACAACCCCCCTTAAACCTAATCAGCCCGAGAGTCCTGATTCCCCACCCCTCCAGCAGTTTTTCATCATCAAAATCAGACTTAAGGGATCTTCAATAGTTTGTTCACAATTTTTTTTTGGTGAAAATACCCCCAATTTAGCCCCTAAATATGCAAATTATCTATTTAATTAGCATATCATGCGCCACAAACCTAATCAACGCGAGAGTACATCATTTTCCCCACCCCTCCCCCAAGTTTCATCAAAATCGGACTTATTAACTTCAGATAGTGTTGTTCACAAGCTTTTTTGGGAAAATACCCCCAATTAACTCATTAATTATGCGAATTAGGTACCTAATTTGCATCACATATCCCACGCTCATAATCTAATCAGATGAAGGACATGGCAGTACGATCCCACCCACCAAGTTTTACTCACCATAACCCTATGGGTCTCATGTATCGCGTTCAGAGATTGTGTTGGACGCCGGCCGCGCCGTGACTGATAGCATACTCCCCCTTCTTTTGTTCAACAGCTTTTTGGGTACAATACCCCAATTAACGTCATTAATTATGCAAATTAGGTACCCTAAGTAGCATATGCCACGCCCATATACTAATCAGATGAAGGGCAGGGCAGTCCGACCCCACCCCCACCAAGTACACACCATAACCCTCTTATGGTTCTCATGTTTATCGTTCTTTCCCAATATTGTTTTGGACGGCCGCCCGCCGCCAGACTCAGACGGGCCGCCGACGCCTTGACTGATCTAGCATAATCCCCCTTCTTCTTTTCAAGCCCGGGGGATAAAAAACAGTATTCAACATAGTCATCGCGAGGTCAGAGAGCAGTTCGCTCTTGAAAAACAGCTAAAATTTATCTTTTTCACAGGAAAGTTCGCTCCAACTCTTAAGGAATTCCTCTAGCTCGACAAGATTTGTGTTAGTGAAGTTCTCTCAGAGGACAAATGCTATGGGATTCGCACCCAAAACTATTATGATCCAACAAAAACATTTTGTCAACCTTAGTTTATGAGCATTTACATTGCCTCTAGGCTACTGAAATCATTTGCTTCTCTGGCATTGTGGCAGATCCCACCCATACAAAAGCAAGATAACATGATTGGTATATACAACTCTATGATCTAGAGGAAAAACAACACCAAACTGCTTGCAACTGGAAATACACTCTAAACCATGTTTTCGCAAATTTGTGTTAGTAATGTATGCTGGTTGTCTATACCACGTTCTTTGCGAACTTCTGAGAGTGTCTGAATCACGATAGGGCTGGATATGTAGAACAAGCAATATCAGAAAAGCAAAATGGGCACCGATGACATCTCCAAATAAGCAAATATGCGATTCTTTGCCAGGCCATCATGTCCAGCATTGTGATGTTTAATAGACGGAGTGGGGATGTTGTACAAACAAACACAAAGACATGGTAAATCAATGTTCAAAGCAATCACGAATTTATGGTTGACTATCAAAAATGGGAGAACTTATGCAAGCTCATTGAACGTGTGGTGGTTCGGGGGAAAAGTCGTGCTAATTCCTTTGTACCAATATTGATGAAAAAATCAATGGCTTGACAAACATAGACTTCTTGATAAGCAAGAGAAGTGAAAATGGTGTAAAGAGGCAGAAACCCTACCTCCTCTTTGCCTACCCGAGTATGATTTGTACTTCTGTAACCTTGACTTGAACATGGAAGTTGGTTTGGGGATCATGAATTTTCTGTCCTCAAATTGTTTTCGTGCTTTGTTGAGACTGAAGAACGCCACTCAATCTGAGCATAGGTCATGAAACTCTTTGTCTTGCTTTGCCTGTTCCTTCACTTTTTGGTTCCTACCTTCTGTGCTTCTGCCTTGCAGATATCTGCATACCAGTTTTAGGCTCTCACCTAGTTTTCATTCATTATCAACTGCAAGGCTAAGGAGTTATATATATACCTTTATCACACCCAGCTACTTTCTTCAGCACTTCGACTGCCTCATGACTGCTTAACCTAGAAGGCTTGATACAGTCCTCTAATGTTACAGTGCTATGTTCAGGGCATTTCAGTATCTCTAATAACAACCTTCCTAGTTCTCTCCTTTTTAAGCTAACAATGGGAATAAAGCTTCTTTCATGGTGTTTATCTCCTACTTTTCTGGTTCCCACTTTGCAAATGAGGGTGTCATTCCTTACCACCAAGATATCTCACAGGATACTTCAGCTACTTAAACATTTCTGTTTCAGTTTGTTGCTGCACTTGGGGGACTGGCAACCTTAAGCACATTGCTTCCTCAAACCTTTGTTTTGTTGTTTGTTTGTTTTTTTTTTTGGGGGGTGGGGGTTCCCTGATGCTGCAAATACACTTTTTTTTGGTGGCTTCCACATGTCTTTTGGCAATGTTACCATCCCAGACAGTTCTCATCACACTCACAGGGCAAATATTCATGATATGGAACACAGAACAGACGGACGTTTAAAACAGTAATTATCATTCCCATTAACTGATTCAATACTTCCGTGTTGTGCATGTCATTGCCTTGATTTTGGATCAGCTGGATCTGGTGTTGAAGTATTGCCACAGTCATCACTTTTAAATTGTCATAAAGATCACAAAACGGATTGGCTGCCTATGTACGAACCGATCAGGTTTATCTTTTCAAAACCTGCACCATATGATGTGGAATTCAACATGAATTGGCTTATATTTGACTCACTTCTTCGTCTCCACTCACTGAGGACGATTTCAGTAAAGAGACCAACCAACTCATGATTCTTCTCAATATCCCAGTGTAAAAGTCTGAAAAAACAAAAGGGTCGACCCAAAACTCTATTTCATTTTATCTTCATTTAATTCAAATAGTTCACAAAACAACTTATATATCAAAAGTTGACAAATTGGAGTAAGGAAACAGTACCTTATTGTACATGACTACAAATGGTTGCCATTTAAACTAATTTATCCTATGCACCTGTCGCGGGGTTTAAGATTGTTCAGACTTGAATGTTGTGTTATGAGTCAAATATTCAATTATCACAGTATTTATATCGCTTGGGTCAATTTTATTGCATATTTTACATGAACTAAACAAAATTGTTGCCAGTTTGAAAACCATTTGAATTTTTGTGTCTCGGAATATGAGACTGACAGACTTAATTGTGGTGTCTATAACCCATATCTTTTGTTGCCAAAAATTATTGGCATCATTTATAATTATTGGGCCATTCATTTCATGCTATAAGTTTTTGCATAAATTCAAAATGCCCGTTTAATTTTTTGAAACCACACTTTGACTTGCAAA
>JAMKCH010017268.1:0-22848 GCA_023653785.1 Ophioderma brevispina
ATGTTTATATTGAAGTATTACAAAAGAACGACTTCCTGCCGGCTCGGATTGTGTGGCGTGTGTCTGTGGGCGCTCATCTTGTTATCTAAAGGTCGTGGGTTCGAATCCCACTCCAGAAACAAAATTTAGTTTATGATTTTATTTGTATTTTAGAGTTGGAGATTGGAATCATAAAAAACATCAGAGTTGTGGATTGAAGTAGAAAAATATTGAATAGCTGCCTTATGAGATAATAAGACTGGTCATGCTCCTGGAGCATGATTTCGGGCCAGAATCTCCGACGTGCGGTCGCCGAGTGAAACAACAGGAAGTTAGTTTTTGACCTATACAATATGGCGGAAACAATGCGTACACCTGCTGGTGCACATATTCCACACAGATGTTCTATTGTTGGACAAGGTGTATGCATTGTTTCCCGCCATATTGTATAGGTCAAAAACCAACTTCCTGATGTTTCAATCGGCGACTCTGACCCGCTATCCATGTGTAGAGGTCAGTGCGGTGGTCAGACCGGATTCTAAAATTTAAAAAAAAAATGGCGTAAATTGAAACCAGTGTTTAAAAATTCTCAAGACTGGACAAATATTGAATGGCATTGTAGAAAAACGGATGCGACCGTAGCAGTTGCGTGTTCACTTTTCGTGTCTACGAGCACCAAAGTACCCGGTAAAAATGTTCAACTTTCTTGCTAGGTCCCATAGATTCAGACCCAATTACGATACAATATCTTTTTCTTTAAGTAACTATATGCTGGCATGCAATTTAATCAGAATCGGAGGGGATGGATTTTATTTTTTGCATGGGTGTGTATTAACAAGTACGGACAATTGGGAAAACTCACACTCTTATAACCAATAAAACAGTGGTGTTAAGTTGCATCATATTCTCATAATATAAAGCTAAAACAAGGATAAGAATTCGAAGCAAAAAATGCCGTTTCTGGAGGGTAACGTTCTTTCTGAGATTGTCAAAGAGGAGGTCCGAGGTAGAGTTGAAACCGTGAGGTTCTCATAAATATTTACTAAATATTCAGGTATACGTGAATTACGTATATATGTTCATTTGATACACTAATGATCCCATCTACCTGTGTTAGGAGTTCTGCATGAATAACTCGAGCTTGTTGATAACGTGCAGTTTTTAACTCTACCTTGCCACCCATTATTATATTCATTAACCATAGACTGAGGTCTCTGAAAACACCAGATCTTGTTTCTGAAGTGAGCCTATACAGGGTGCCCAAAATGGTGCAAGGCAAAATCACCCTCGTCTGAGGTGATTAAAATAAAATAGTGACGTGATATTTACATCATGTCATAAATGAAGTCTTGTGCCACTTTTTCTCCGAATGGGATTACTTAACACAATCGAATCATGCATGTTGTTGGGACACGTTATTCATTCGAAAGAATTCATCCATCACACAATTATAAGTTTAATCTTTTTTTCTTGGTACCTTATATCAATGTTTCTTTTTTCTCAGTAAACATTCCAAACTTACTTCATAAATAAATAAACATAAAATAGAGTACACTCAGCTGGAAACATAAAGACATTTTCAAACAATAATTATTGCACATCTTGAATACTTTTCTTCCATTATCTTCTTATCTAAAAATCAATCGTCCTGAAGAGGAAATATCACTAATTATTCTCACACATGTTATCACCAATTTAGTTATCATTTCATAATGGTGTTCAATTATTTAACAAGTTTGTTTGTATTATTGTGTGATGGTCGGGTGTTTATTAAGAAATGAGAAATGAGGTAGATATGAAAGATTTTCGCAGCTGATCAATTTTTCTTCCATTCCAATGGAGTTTACACAGTCATGACAGTAAAGCAAATTTCATGTAAATGAATAGATACCTCGCTCGTATCGTCAATGTGTTAAAAATAATGACAATACATTCTCTCTTTTCAAAACAATAATAATATAAAGCATGTAAGTTTTTCAACAATTGCTTGCATAAAATATTGCACTAAACTTTCATGGATCATGGATGTTTAAACAGATTTAAGGATGGTGTCAACCCTGAATTTCTGGGTATCTATTTTGGCTTGTAACTTCCCAAATATTTGACTATATATGTAAAAGTTATACATTTCTAGAAAGTAAATTGGACGAAGAATCGGATTGTGACATCGGATTAATGTATATATAACTTGGCATATTTTGAGGAAAATACTAAAAAAAGAAGATTTTCCCCAAATTTTTCAGACAGCATAACAAAAACAATTTGAATTTCCATGATTTCTCATGTGATTGTTTACAAACAAGACACATTTGTCTAGGAATGTTTTTTTCCATTTTTTTAAATGCTAGTTTAGCTCAGTTTTCGAAAAAATAAGAAAAAGGTTGAAAAAAACGTGATTTTTACTTTTTCCCAAAAAATTGAGTACATGTTGAAGAATATCTTTAATTATAAATTGAAAAATGAAAAATTGAGAAAACTGTTCCTAGAGTAGCCCGATTGCTATCGTATGAAAGTTAAATCTTACCCTTTACTTTGGTATTTTTTGGGTTATCTTGTCTGAAAATTTGCCATATTTCGCCAAAATGGAACATTGAGAAAATCCGTGTTTTAGTAAAAAAAAGGGAATTTTTACGCCATTCCACGCTATCGCTTTCTCAAATAACTTTATCTTTGAACTTTAAAATTGAGTATGTTATGCAAGTGATGGAAATGCATCTTTATGCACTATCGAATCAAAAATCTTTTGCCTCCAACTCAAGAAATCAAAATAAAAAGAAATCTCATCAGGTCTAAATTACCGCTTTGTTTACATTTTCAAATATTATTTTGCGCTCAAGATGCGTTCGCGCAAAAGTAAATTAAAGTACGCGTCCGCTTCATCACATGGTAAAATTCACCCTGCGACGCGATGCTGCGCGTTGCGCTTGACAGCGTGAAATGTGCTTAAATTCCCGCCGTTACGACCATGCTCTTTTTGTGACTTAAAATAGTCAAAAAGACCTATTTTAAATAGACAAAACCCAACAAATAAACACCGGACAGGGTTATTGCTGCAGTGCGGTAACCTTGTTGGCAATGATAGAACACATGTTTATGTTTACAATGGCGCAAAAATTAGAAAAAAACAAAAGTACTATCCTTGACACCATGCTTAAAACAGATTTTGTATGAATGTGTTGCACAAAATCAACTTGATCAGATGAAACTTTCATTGATCAATGACATGTTGTAAAACAAATTTAATACAGATAAAGTACTCTGGATAAGATTTCTTTGGCATGTAAACAATTTTGCACAAAATAACACTGTTTCTAAAGACACTTGAATTTGAAGAATTGTCTTCAGAGTTAATCCAGCTTATGACAATGCTCATGAGCTTCTTGATATTTGATATTTATTATATTATCTCACAATCGTGGCACGTGGCCAAATTACAGGAAATATTACAAGAGTAAAAAAAAACATCAAAATTGCACAGACTTAGTAAATTTACAACTGACATAAAAATTACACAAAAATATTGCACTGGTTTAAATAAAATAATTAAAATTAATAATCTGATACATTTAATGAATAGACCTCATGCACTTTATTGTCATCGAATTCACTGAATCTGATTATCTGCAATTTGCTCTTGTGAAGCAAAGGTCAGAAAGATTTGTCACTATATTGGGACGAAATAACGGAACTGAAAACCCAGTTTAACTTTGTAAATCCCATTGGAATAGGGTCAAAATGGATCAGCCACGAAAATCTTTCATATCTACCTAATTTTTTCAGCATAGAAAGTCGAAAATATGCAGATCATGAAAACATCAACTGCGTCACAGTTGTGTAAACAAGACAGGGTCAAATTTTGTGTTTTTTTCATGCACATTTTTTTATTCACTCTGTATAGTCGACCACATCACATTTATACAATGTACTGACCTATTTCCGAAATAAATTTTTCGAACACAGCTGCAAGACCCCGTGCAAATCGTCTCTTTTTAGAACAATTTTAAGCAGTGGCGACACATTTTTGACAACTGATATAAGTTGGGACATGCAAGAGCAAACGCCCCTGTTGCGGGAATCTTGCCACAGTAGCCTTAAAAAGTCATTTGTATGTTATAGTATACAAATATTGACTGCTATGAGGGGCAAGTTTAAAATTATAGGCCCAAGGTGATGTCAAAACCATGACTATGCCCGAAGTGAAGCTGTGGGCATAGTCATGCATGGTTTTGACATCACCGATGGTCTATAATTTAACTGTGCCCCGAATATTAAAGAAACACTGGCACATTTGAAAAATAGTGCGCCCTCAAGATTTTTTAAAATTGATATTTTTGCATGGCTGTGAAGCTTTTATTTGTAATGTAAAATGTATCTCTATTATTTCAATGGCCTAGACTATAATTTGAGAGCAAATAAAAAAAATCATATTTTGTGAAAATGTGCCAGTGCCGCTTTACGCAGTCAAAATTTGTTTTATATACCGTAAGTGATAAGCTAAATGACAATCTTAAAAGACTCTGAAATGTGTGCGATTTATGAATTGTGTGGTGGTTTTAAATTGTGTTGTCGATGACCACCCTATCTCATTGTGCCCGCCATATAATAAAATCAATGGCGCGTCGTTACATTACGCCCATATCGCTAAATCATACGAACATCATTCAACTAACTTTAATATGATGAATGAATGTTATATGCTTTACAATGAGTGCCAGTGACGCGAAAATGTTTTGCGGTCAATGTCCGCCATGTTTAAACAGAGCTTCTCTGTTTAAGCAAATAGTATACCTGTATTTGCAATAGCGTTTCTTGTACATGTATAATTCGTTGTGCAACTTGGCTAACCTGTTGATCAATTTTCTTTACATCTTTTCTGATGAATTTAACCTCACTATAAAAATCAATCAATATATCACAAGACATGGTGTTCAAAACATTCTATTTATTGCTCAAATTTGATTTCGGTAATCTTGGTATAGTGAAATGTAATCTTAATTTTTATTTATTTATTTTAGTTTTATTTAATCTTTCTTTAGCATGGTAGCCCCCTTCATGCTAATGCACTGGTGCCAAGGAGGCCCCTCCGTTTACAATATACAAATAAATACAACTGAAAGATGAATGCACATACATGTATATTAACAATGGAGAAACTATAACCATCTATTCAATTATAAAACAATTAAATCAGACAGGTTTTTAACAAAACACGAGGTTTTGAATGGCCAAGACTCATGTTGTTAAAAATTACATCTAACATCTGCAGGAATGCCATTCCATATTTTGATAGCACGTAATGTGCCACGTCCTTTTCCCTGCTGTAATGTTGCAGATAGGTTCAGATAGAGCACAGTTTGTTTGACTCCTAGTACTTTGGAGTGGAATTTCATGCATCAAGACCAATTGAGATGAAAGGTAACTAGGGGCCATACCTTTTAACTTTTAAATCTTATAATAACATTTGTTAAACCACCTGTCATTTTATTTTGTTCCATTTCAAGGCACCCATCATTCATTAATTGGTGTTTCGGATATCTGCAATAGAATATCCAGCTTAAACCTTTTATGCATACTTTGGAGTGACTTTAAAAGCTCTTTAGAACAGTTTGTCCAAACAAACTGCAGTAGTCAAAGTTGGCCATGACTAAAGCATTTGCAAGTATGATAGGGGGTCTTTTGAATGAAAATGTTTTTTACACGTCTTATTATAACCACACGCTTAAAATCACAAGACAACATTTCATTCAATATGATCTGACCAAGCATGATTAGAATCAAAAGTTTACACCTAAATCTTATATACATCACACGATCAATTGGTCATTATTACAATATACTTTAACATTTTTTAACTTTTCTAACATATGCTGAGTACCAAAAACCATGAACTTGTTTTCTTGATATTCAAAGTACGTGCGTATTATGTAACCTCAGCAATTTTATAAAGTACATTGGGAGATCTGATTGGATACATAGGGGTCATTTGCAGTACCAAGAAGGGTGGTATCATCGCATACATAACACATTTTACAATAACATCTATTAGGTAAACTATTACAAAGATGATAAAAGAAGTGGACCAAGTCTGGAGCCTTGTGGAATACCAAATTGATATTTTTAAGTCCGAAAGGGTAGAATTAATATTAACAGTTTGAGCCCTATACCAAGGTAAGATTTAAACGAACACTCTAGAACATTCCTTTTAAACCATATTGATACAATTTTTTTAATTAAGAGAGAATGGTTTACACAGTCGAAGGCTTTCTTCAGGTCAAGAAAATTGCCGCCTGTGGCACAACCATTATTCATATGTTAAAATAGATCTTGCAACATCTAGAAGATAGTAGATGTGAATGATTTGGTGCGGAATCCCGATTGGATATGCAGAAAGAATACCTGTGGTTGTGAGATAAGAAGTATAATTGTTTGTGTACAGCCCTTTCACGAATCTTAGATATAAGAGGCAATACTGATATAGGCGGTAGTTTCCAACATCTAATTGGTCACCGTTTTAATCATTGGGGTACCTTTGGCCAATTTCCATCTGCAGGGTATACCGATGTACAAAGAGAAAGGTTGCAAATACTGCCAAAGAATGGCAAATGTAAGGTGCAGGCGTCATTTTTAATAGTTTTGTTTTAAATAAAATCTAGACCGGTACCGGTCATCGTTTGTTTTTTGGAACATCCCAATTTGTTTATATACAAAATCAGGTTTAACATAACTAAAATTGAAGAGTAAGTATTATCCAGTAGGTTTTATCATTTGTACTATTAACATGAATATTATAAGTTATCAGCTAGTTTGACCTACTGCAGTAAAACAATTATTAAAAATATTTGCAGTATCCTTAGCAGAAGACGTTAATCCATCATCATTTTTAACATATAAAATGTGTTGGAGATGATTTTGATGGAAGAAGCTTCGTAATTGTAGACCATAGCTGCTTTGAATTATTTACATTTTAGTTATAGAATCAGAATAGAATTTCTTTTTAAGCAGTATGACGGCAAATTATTGCCTGTTCCTATACATTTAGCTATAGCCAATCATTAGGTCATTTGTTTTATGAGCTTTGCTATAAAAATAATCACGATCTTTACCAATAGAGAGGAACTCACTGGTAACCCATTCAGGCTGAGATCCTTTTACACGTGTCTCGCTAACAGGTGCATAGAATTACAAGCCTTATTGACATAGTCCTTCCATGCTTCTAAAGCATTATCTACATTATTAGTTTATGAATATCATTCCAATTTAAACTACTTATTGTATTTACAAAACTGGATTCTAAAGTGCTTTATAAGATTAGTTAATTATCTTAGACTAGATTTAATTTGTTTCACCTTGCGACAACATATGAGCATTATGACACTTATTCCTATACTATGAACACCAGAGCTACAAATAGTTTTCAGGCCTAGATACAAATGCTAGGTCATAATGTTTTACTTTTTTCATTTTCATAAAAGAGTGAAGTCATTATAAGTGATGAACTGTGAGTGGTTTAGGATACATCAGATTAATCCCCTAAAACTTAATATCATCATATATACAGGCACAATTTGGAAACATAGCGAATCAATCTTAGCAGTATACGCCGCTTTCATATCATGTGCACGATAAACTTACAATAACACAGTTTTGGTAATAGTGTTAGATGAATTTCAACCCAAAGGCTTCCACATCATTAATGAGAAGATCATGGTTTTCACAGTAATTTAAATTATCCTTAATGTAACAAACAATACCACCATGGTCGTTGTGCTTCCCTATAATTCTGTATAATTTACCATCATTTTTGACTTCAGAGTCATCAATATCCTTTGACAGCCAATTTGTTGTTAAACACAAAAATCTATATTGTTATCATGAGAAAAAATATTAACATATCAATTTTGTTCCTTAGACTCCTTACATTAAGAATGTGTTATTTTCAAGCCTTTATTTAGCACACTTGAGATCAATATAATGCTCTCCACAATAATGAACTCAATTGAGACCAGTTTTATAGAACGAGTCACAACCAGGGGCTATTTGTCTTCTAATCAAGTAACCAGTTCATATTACACAATTAACACTGAATGCATGAAATGGCATGATGAGATTGATATACTTACAAGTAAATTGGCACATATTGTTTATACGTGACAGGATGTGGTGATTGGGTTGACTGAGATGAATGAATGGTAGTGTTTGCATTTTGTTAGTTTTTTATAATGGCACTATTTTTTACATAATAAGTTGACACAGCATTATTAACACAGAAATCAACATTAGTAGATTTAGAACAAATAACTGTACATTCAGTTGGTTTTCTGTGGAGATCCTGTGTATTAACACAAGTGGCAGTTTTATGCCTTATATACATTCTCATCAAGTGGAACATGTTTGGAATTAACATTGGCCAAGATAAGTCCATCATTTGAACTTACATTATTATTTATTGCGATCTGCTTTGGTTGAGAGTCCATCACAACAATCTACTGGTTATTTTACAGTCCGATGAAAACGGGAAACTTGAACTCCGTAGATGTACTGAGAATCCCATGATTGAATAAAAGAAATTAGTTTTCTTAGCAAGTGATACAATTCCAGATTTGTTTAGTGTAGTCCATCTTGAGATAAGTTACTTGTCGTGCATACTGGCCGATGTTACTGTTATCATAAATGTTATCCCACAGAGTTGCATAAATCCTTGAGTCGTGCATTGAATTCCTTATCACAACATATGTCCATTTCGCTTGAGTTGGTAAAGGAAGGAAAGGCATCTGTATCCCAGAATTTAATGTTGAGAATTGTGGATGCAAAGATTCATAAGCTTGGAGGCATTCTACAGTTATAGTATGATTTGTTATTCCTTTTCATTCATTAAAAGTTTTTGGGCGTGTCGACGATTCGCATTCGTTCTGAGAGGAGGCCTACTTCACCCAAGCAATACAACATAATTCTAATGTAAAAGACGATACCGGATCAGCTAAGGCCATAATTAAAAATGACCCTTTTCTCACGAACAAAAATGCAATGTAAATGAACTGAATAAATTCCAAACACCAAACTTGAACGAACTCTGAAGCCTTTAACTAAAATCATAGGAATAATGGATTACCCGCCAAAGTTCTTCTATACTTCACTAAGGAATATTATAACATCTGATCCGTTGACATTTATTCGCCTTCTTCAAGAAATAATGCATGACATCTTGGTCAATAACTTGTCAAAATTACAAATAGTGTGTGGGCCACTCATAACAAACAGCAACATTTACGTGGCCTAATCCTCCTCAACCGTACGAGGTTCACCCCCTAGATATTCAAGACACTACACTTTAGCCCGTCTTTGATTGACTCCAAAAACAAAGGAATCGATATCATGGCTCAGACTGTACGACAATCTAATTCTGGATTCTGGTTGAAACCTTTACATATTGATACCAAAGGTTCTGTAAAATGTGTTTACCGCATCAATTCAGTGAACAAGTTGAGCATTTACGGCCTTTTTTTTTAGTTTTAAAATCTCAAACCATCCCCTACAAATCATTCTTACCATCGACAATATGGGTTTACTGACAGGAATAAAAATCAGACTAAGTGGGTTGCAATATCATTGGTGCCCGACAATGTACTATTGCCACAATTTACTTTTGATCATTCTTCATTCCGTTCTAATCATCTCATCTGATTACTTACTTATCAGCGTAGTCCTATGACCCTGTCATCAATATGCAAAAGATCCATTAGATGGTGTCATACTTCCCTGTCCTAAAAATGATTCATCTCCTAATCAAACACCGAGCTCAACATTAAAGTACTTCTCTCTGGCCAATTAATTTCCTTTTATGGCATTAAATCTTACTTAAAGGAGTCTTTTGTGTGTACTGTGTTTAATATTGTTGATATTTTGGCATATGTGGTCAACCACCGGCAGGTTATTGATTAGGCCTCCCTCCCCCCATTATCAATCGATTTTGTTTATTAGTAATTGTTTATAAAGATATTAACAATCTTTTGTCTCCCATCCATTCGGTTTGTGTATTAGATGTCAAAATGTTCTTGTTCCGTGTATGCCTCAAGCGTGTCAAGAAAATCAAAGAAAACTATTTTGTAATTTGTGGTAATAGTTATGTTCACAAAAATTGTAGTACTTAGTATAAAACATTTAAAAGAAAGAAATCATTTTCTTTCCTGGGCATTGTGCAAAATATAATAATGTAATTGACTTGACTTACCATTTAACCAGTAGGTTTATGAAATATCCTTCTTAAAACAGAGTGAATACATTCTTTGGAATCAATTTATTCCAACTGAGATTTGATAATTGATAACTGGAATATTTGGTAATTGAGCCAACTAACGTTTCAAAATGATCTCATTAAATGTGTGCCATTTCATCATTATTATACAGAAAATAATTTGAAAGATACCGATGATATCAAAATAATGATCTTTCTTTGTTGGTGCTTAAATGTGCGCGGATTTGGAAAAAAACTAGATAACTAACTTGTCATCTCAATCTTTGCGATATAGATTTTTCAAATTAAAGGCGCGTCGTCGAAACGTGCTAAAAGTAAATCCGCACGAGTATTTTAATCTTAATGGATATAACATGGAAATTGAATCAAACGTAAAAAAAAGTGACTGTGGTGTTTTGTTTATATTTTAGCGATGACTTTAAATACAAGTCTTTCGTACAGATTTATCTCAAGTTAAACACCCTGACTTTTGTTGGAAACCCTATTCTAGAAATATTAGGGACGTTTTCAATCAGTGTGATTGGTGTGTCTATAGGCCGCCAATCAAGTGATCGGGTGAATTTTGATCGTTTTTATTGATGATTTGCTCTCCAAGGTAACCAAACAAGAGAATAAACTCGTATATCTGATGGCGATTTATATTAACTTGTTAAATGAAGATACACACTCCCCCACCATTGCTTTTTCTTAGTACTTTATCATCTTATTCCTGTACCCCATGTTAGTCCAAAGCCAACTAGGGATCACATCACTTCCGCTAGTCGATTGATAAATATTTTCAACCTAATTGGTTCTACACTATTACATCTGGTCTTATGGTACATAATATTAGCGACCATTTCCCAATCTTTAGTTCTATAACTTGAATTTGGCATCAACGTAGCGATGTGTTCTACTGGTGCCGACAAGAAACCGTCTTTGAAACCAAGGCCACATTAATGAAATTTAAACAAAAATTTAAATGAGGTTAAAATGGGAGTCAGTCTGTTCCTCTTCAATGTCAATATATCTTAAAAATATACCAAATTTTAGGACAAATTTGCATCACTACCTGTATTCCAAAGAGTAAGTCCAATTCGAAAATCAAAAATTCATCCCATGTCACCTTGGATTACAAATGGTCTTAATGAAATCGATTCGCCAACAAAAATATATATCTTTAACCTCGACTTACTTCGATTTGGAAAAGAAGGCGGTTTTCTGAATACTTGATAAAGAAAACTACCACTATGAGAAGCACCATGGAGAATTTTAAATAACATCTTGAGATGGTAGAAGACGACGAAACATAAGTGTCATAATAACGATCCAAAGGAACATTCCACTGAATTAATAAGTACTTTTCAGGTATATGTCCTTCTCTCTAAACAATAGTCTCTCTTTACAGGATATGTCACACAAAAAAATGATGCGAGGCAAAAACCCCACCCTAGTTGAAGATGAAAACAAAAAATAGTGCGTGCTTTTAAATATGTCATTACCGAAGTCTTGGCTTTTGAATACCCTAATTTACAGCATTCGATTTAGTTGTTTGCAAATGGGGAGATATGGCTAATAGTCCAAGAGAGGGTGCGGTACAATGTGCCACTTTTCAGAAGAGATAACTTAACATAATCGAATCATGCATAGCTATGCCTGTTGATAATACACTTAGATTCTAAAGAATTCATCCATCATCAGTTATAATGCTGACGTTTATTCTTTGTTGCTTCCCCCAAATAAATGGGGTTTTTTTCGGTAAACATTCTAAGAAGACGTCATGAGTAAAGAACATAAAAATAGGGCACACTCAGGCTAGACATTATCAAGAATATAAGTGCACATCTTGCCTAAATAATATGTACACGTTTCTAAGAGTTATGGAAAATGAAACTTCTGTTCTTGAAAATACAATTAACCTAGTTCTATAAGTACATTGATATTTGCTAATGCTCTTTAAATCAAATGGAAACTCTTCGACGTGCCATTTGCAGTGCGATGTAAATCATTAAAACCAATAAGCCCAATTAACCTATCAACATGAGGATCCCATTCTGTGAAAAGTGGCACAATGGGTTACCGCCACCCTCTCCTCGAATATTAGCCAGATTCTCTGGATTACCAACAACCAATCGGGATGCTGGCTAACGGGATTCAAAAGCCAAGACTCCATTTGTGATATGATGAAATATTACTCACTATATTATTTTTTCACCTCCAAACGAAGGCGCTTTTTGCCTTGACCATTTTTGTGGACACCCTGTACAGGTAACAGATAATTCTCTGATCTCAGTGAACTCACCATGTTTCTTTAATCCAATTCTGAGGAAGAAGAAATATAAAAATGATTAATACAACTGGTGGTAGCAGAAAGAGTCCTGATCATGATAAACATACGTTCTGAGTTAGTCAACCAAATTGCCCAATGAAATATCACACCCGTTTTAAAAAATTCATTTTAACACATCCGTATGTACTGGTATAGACCTCATGATCTGAAATTGCCAAAGTTATACAAATATATTAAAAGGATAATCCTGAACCATTTAGAAATTGTGAACTGTGTCCGGTGTTTCCCTGTTTTTCTAAATTACTAGAACATTTAGTCTATAATAGATGGTCTGAACTTTTGAACAAAAACCAATATCAGTATAAAAAAACAATAAGGGTTTCGAAGTAATATTCCCATTTAATTGGCTATTTGGATTTTTTAATTGATTTAAATCATGCAAATGATCAACATTTAAATACACAGCTAGTAATTTTTTTTTTTTATGGATTTATCTAAAGCATTGATAAAATATTCGCTCATAATATTTATTACATAAATTAATCATTTATGGGGCTTTAGATGTCTTCCCTATAAATGGTTTTGCAATTAACCTGACTGAAAGGCAACAATTTGTATCAATAATTCTGAATTTTTTGACACCGAACCACTCGTATGTGGTGTACCTCAAGGAGCAATTTTAGGACCCTTATCATTTATTATTATATGATGATATTTGTAATACTTCAAAATGATTATCCTTATCTCTTTACCGACGATACTACTGTATTTTATTCACATAAGATGTCATGCTTTATGTAATATAGTAAAATGGAATTACAAGGAGGTCAGTAATGGTTTAAAGCCAATAAAGTTTCACTAAAATGCAAAAAGACCAACTTAATGTTATTTAGCTCAAGGTATAAGTAAGAAATATGGCATGAATGTCAACATACAATTAGAGGGTTGCAAATTAACTCGAGTAAAAGAAGCGAAATTTCTTGGTCTTGTTATCGATGAGAAATTAATAGGAACAAAACAAATTTATAGTGTTTCGTAATTTTGTTCAAATAAATATTTGGGGTTTGAAATAAGGGGAAGGCATTTCTTACCAGAAAAAAACGTGTACCCAATTGTATCGTTCTATTTGGTTCCACTACATTATAAATTATGGAATTTTACTTTGGGGAAATTCAAAGTAAAACTTATTTGACACACAAATTCACCTCATACAAAAGAGGGCTTAGATATTCGAATAGCCCATATTTAAGTATCAAAACCACTGTTTAAAAGATTTATGTATTGGATATTTTTTCTTATGTATTAAAGAGAAATGGCTCTGTTTATGTATAAATATGGGTGTTTTATGCTTCCTAAAGCTTTTGATGATATGTATAAAAGACACAAAGATATTCACAATTATAATACAAGATGTAAAGGAGAATATCAGCTGCACAAAACAAAATCTATTGTTTCATATGGACCTAAATTATGGAACCAAATACCAAGAGACATTCAAATGTCACCAATCATTTCACTATTAAAGAATCAAGTTAGACATTCCTTAACGAAAGTGAATGAAAGTGCGTCTGCCAGTCTTTTCCTACATTTTAGAGATTGAATGCTAACCAGACATGTGTTTATGCATGCAATCCCCCATTCTATTCATCGGATTTAGTGTAACTATAATATGTTTAATGTATCTATGTTTTACTCTTTAAATGTATGTATTTAGTAATATGGTATTATTTTGAGGCTAATTGAAACGTCTGATCCGTTTGTGTAATGTAAACATCTGTGCAACGTAAATGGCCATTGTCTTTACGGTATTTTGCAACAGGGGGTCATTTTCAGGTTCTGCCTATCGTTGTACCTCCTCCATTACTTTATTTTTTATTCCTGTATATTTATCTTGTGCTTTGCTGGAAAATAAATAAATTTGATTGTTGGATAGATAGAATTCTTCTCATCGATGGTTAAAAGATTTGCAGAACCGACAAGGCCTACAAGCAATTTACAACGCCACAAGGTATTACGTAACAGGGCAGGGGCGCGCGCACAAGAGCGATCTATGAACACGGTGTTGAAATCAGGGCCGAAGCCAGGGGTGCGGGGGTGCAAAAAAGGTCAATATTTAAAAAAAAAAATGACAAGGTCCGCTTTATGATGTTGAAGGTCCGCTTTATGATGTTGAAGGTCCGCTTTGTATAATGTTAAAGTTTGCCGCTGTTTTAAATCTGTGGTTTGAAGGTTTGTGGTTGTGACATTGTCATATTAATGCATAATCAGTGGTTAATACTACTTTGCATTACGCATAGTGGGTGTTATTATACATTATACTGTTTTCTCAACGCTGCTATGGGTGTCTTTGTCCACCCCCCCCCCCCCCCCCCCCCCCCCCCCCCGTTTCCAGATTCTTCAGACGACGGTTGAAAAATTTGGGTCAACCGGCAGCGCAGCGAGCCGAAGAAAATTGCTTTGTTGGTACGCAAAGGTCCACTTCTGGCAAATCCGCACCTCCGGTTCCGCACCCCCACATAAATTCCTGGGTACGGGCCTGGTTGAAATTTTTTTCGGGCACAGTCGATTGCCATTCCCTGGGGAACAGTTAACCGTGCCGCCATTTTGATAGAAAAAAAGGGGCCCAGCTATTTTAATTTATTTATTTATTTTATTAATGACTCTACTTTTAACCAATCAGACGAAAGTGAAAACATTATGAAGGTATACAAACACCTTCTAATTCCATACTCCATTGGATTTTCAAAATAGTATGTACAATAGTATATGGGGAAATGCAAATTATTGTTTTGTTTAGTTTTTTTTCATATGCACGTGTACACCAATATTTTTCCAATACCGAATTCATGGATAATCTGAAAATCTGTGGTGTCATTTTTTAAAATGTGTTCTTGGGTGTTTTATAGGGTGCACATTTTGTACAGGGGTACACAATAAAAGTGTTTGAATTGTTTTTAAATATATACCAATCTGTTCTGTTGCTCATAAGGTTTCAAAAAAGGTATAATTTACGACCTATTGTTTTAGCACAAAAGGCTCAAACAGTTCAATGTCAGCATTTACAGAATGGTCCGATTTTTTTTAAACAGATTTTAAATCGTTCATTGGGTAATACTTAAAAGGAAATTGTATATGTGGACCCCGGCCATTATTCGCTATTCTTAATCATCATCAAAACGTCATAAACAACGCGACCCGTATATTTTCGGTTTCTGTACAGTAAGACGAACAATTTGCACCATTTAAAGCAAACTGATGATTCTGAAATTTACCCCAATGTGACCTTGAACCTGTTTTGCCTTATAACGCTTAAACTATAACCCTCAGATTTGGAAAGTAGACATTTAAGAAATCTTGAAGGTACGGATTATGATGGTTTGATTCAAAAACATTTTGCCCTTTTTATATTTTGACCCTGTATAAGCCTCCACCCCCATAATACAAAATGACACCCATGATTTTTTGGAATCTTCATAAATTTTAGAAAAACTTTGGTTGCAAGATTGTATATGTAATTTTCACAAAAATACAGTTCCACAGGGGACTACATTGCATTAAATCGTACTTAAACTTCGTCCCCTGAACCAATTTAAGTTGGTTAACACCCCTTAGATTCCTTTGTTACAGGTGGGTGGTATAAGTGTCCTCTTTCCGTTGATACCAAAAACGTTGCAATAGTCCTTCATTTGACGTCATAGTAATGTTTTAATGAAGTAATAATCATTGTAATTTGTAATCTTTCCCGATGCAGGCTAAAAATAAGCCAATTTCTATTTTGACTTACAAATACAAGAATTTGTGATTTTGATAGGTTTTTGGGTGATTGAGAAATGAAATGAGTTTTATAACATACACAGGAAGTTTTAAGTGCATAAATCGTACATTTTTTGTTAGAAGTGAAAAGAAAAGGTGGAAACCACCCCCTACCTCCGAAAGTTTGATATTCTAATTGTCTACCACTACCAAAGGTAGGGTTTGTGACATATTATTTGGCGCTAAATTTAAAATTAGCGCAATGATGGTCCCAAGATTAGATTTTAAGGTTTTTGCTGTCTGGATGAAAAACACTGTGGGCGGTGGTGAACACACCCCCCCCCCTTCCAGGAGGACCTTCATATGAGGCAAGGAGTCCCATTCAGCCTACCTATGCCTTATCAAACACTGACAACGGATGCGTTTAAACACCCTGACGACGGATACGTTTAAGTTTGTGGTGCGGGTGGTGAACACACCCCCCCCCCTTCCAGGAGGACCTTCATATGAGGCAAGGAGTCCCATTCAGCCTACCTATGCCTTATCAAACACTGACAACGGATGCGTTTAAACACCCTGACGACGGATACGTTTAAGTTTGTGGGGGCTTCACCTCCTATCTCTTTGGGGCGGAGGGGGGGGGGGCGAGTGGGGGTGGGGTTCCGCTGACCAGCCTCCCAGGCTCGTCATCATATTAATTTGTTAATATTTAATTGTTTAATGTTTGTATGTGTATCATTGTACTTTCTGTATGTTGTACATTGATTCTACCTATGTTTCGTGATTGTCAATAAAGATTGATTATACCTCCTCGTAAGACATGCCTTACAATCGCACAAGCCTATCAGCACTTAGATTGTAATATTCCCCATAACAGCTCCCCAGATTTCGCTTGGGTTGACGAGGACATAGAGATTAAGTATCTTGCAGGGGCACAAACACGTTGACCACAATGGAGCTCAACTCCCATCTTAACGGTCTAATAATGATTACGAGTCCTGCGCTTTTCCACTGTACCACACGTGCTGACATTTGTTGCCTGATTAAAGTTACTTCAATGTTAGCCTACCAATATTTCCGGATGTCCTTCAGCTTCTTATTAAGCCGCTACCTGTTTTTGGGGTTTGTTATTTTAATGTGTAAAATATATCTGTATTCTTCCAATGGCCTAGAATATCATTTGCGAGCAAATTAAAGAATTTTTCAGTGTCACTTTATAGAAAATCTGACATTTCAACCCGTATTAGCGTTCGGTGACAGATGGTTCGACTGATATCACTTATTAAAGACACTATCAACCTAAAGTGTCAAAAAATTAGGAATTTTACAGGCTTAAGTTAAAAGTGAAGTTATATTTTTCCAACTGAAAAAATGGCAGAAAAGGAAGAAAACAGCAATATTCAAGGATAGGAATCTCCATTTAATATATACGTGTGGTAGTAAGTGTCGTGACAGTAATGACTTAAATATCCTTTTGTCCTTTTTAGGTTGTTAGGATACTTTGTCGGCCGAGTAACATAGTGATGTATTTGCAAAATACGGATTTTTGAGAAAAACGGGTTGCAATATTTTGCGATCTTAATTTGCTCTATACTGTTAATTTAAACATACAGTAATATTTCAATTAAAACCTAGTTAAACATTGTCAAAATAGGTTAAATTTGAAATATATTTTCACTGATTAACTTAGACATGCAAAAAATAAGTTAAATAATATACGTCACTATGTGAAAACGACAAAATAACCCAATTTTCAACCAGTAATAACAAATACGTTGCGCAAAATACGTCGTATGTGGAAGGTTGGGCAACTATGTCACTATGTGAACACGACATAATAGCAACTATACGTCGTATGAAACGTCACTATGTGAAACGCTAAATACTTCAAAATGCGGATACGATATGCTAGCTATGGACCTGCGCAGAATAGATTTCGACAAATACGTCGTAATTAGTTAATTAATATTACTAATTAAGCCGCTTTGAGTTTTGAAATTTTGTGAATTTCTAGAGTAGTACAAAACAACTTATGTGCCAAATTTCTCAACAAATTAAAAACAAAAGTCGGATACGTCACAGTGACGCGGCCAAAGACATAATATACACGTTACACACATGCAAAACTTGATATTGATTCTTGGTTGATTTGCCTGATCTAACAAATCACTCTAGATGCCTTTACAGTCATATGATCATCAATTGTTAGCTAAAATATGCGACTCATAAAAATGGCAATGAAAATAAAACAAGTGCACTACAAAGAATATGGTGTTAACGAATATGTTTGTAACGTGAATAATTGCAGCGATTAGAAAATCCCTATCATCTACAAACACTGTATAGTTGGAATTGACCGATATATCGAAATTTTTGAGCACGGATGTTATCACCATTAGAAGACGTTTTTGATTTTTTAATAATAATACCACGCTCATCTGCTAATTTACTTGGTTATGTAAAGCATAACCGATACAGTGTTTTTAATGCGTTACAAAAAATCGTGCAAATAATTGAGCTGTGTCGTCAGTCTGTCTGGGTGGATTTTATTAAATTCAGCTTACTAAAAGATTTATTGAACTATAAAAACAAGTCTTGTCATATCTTCCATATTCTGTCATAACATGGCCTCCATTAAGAATTCCAAGCGTTTGCTTTGTTACTTTTGTTTTGCCTTGTAAACAGGTTGCTTATTTTGACTTCTAATAAATTTCAAACACTTTTGGCTCATATTACATTGTCTGATTTCAAGGCAGTAAAAAATGACCGGATTGTGTCTCCAATTTGATTTTTAAGAACATATTTTCTACTATGTGTGATCATCATTTGAAAGCTTATTTCTTACTCATTAATTGTTGCAAAGATAATTTATCGGTTAGTATAGACCGAGCTACAGTCGTTGGAATAAAGTCCCGGATCCATATTAAAATTACGGCGTCACGGAAGCCAAATCAGTGTCCAGAAGAAATTATGGCTATTTATGACTTCAGAATTCAATGGGACGCTATTAACCCCAAAAAAAAATTCAATCACAAGTACCATCGATAGCCCTCTTAACGTTTCTAACGTCCTGATCACTCATAAAAATTACTTGAAAAAACAAATAAACAGATACATGAATTCGTTCTGAATGAAATGAATGGATCAAAGAAATCAATAATGTTCACTGTAAAAATGTTCATTAAAAAAAACGTTTGATGGCAGCTGGGGGACTCACAACAGTTAAAAGACTTTTTTACAGTTATTTGCACGTTTCGAGTTCCGGCTGACCAGATAAAACGACGTGTTTTACAGTTATTGTACGTTTTGAGTGCCGGCTGACAGTTTAAAACGACGTTTTTAAGAACACTTTTTTAAAAGCTGTACACCAAATGAAGGAAACAGAAATGGGGACAACCTTTTGCGGTTTACAGTATTGTCTATAATGTGACCAATATATTGAACATCTTGAAAAAAAGTGTTTCAAACAAAAATTACTATTTTCATTATACTTTAAGATACCACTTTATGACATAAACATCGACATACTGTTATCGTCATTTTAGGGTAGTCATTTGCTTAGGTGGCCGCCGTGCATTCAAATGGAAATCCGTGAATAGGGATCAACAGACATAGCTCGGCCTGTAATTAACCGATTGAATTATCTTGCCAGCGAATCAAATAAAATGAAATAGGCTTTCCGATAAATATATTAATATATGTTATTTAAAGATTCAAAATATGGACGCAAGTAAGGGACAAGTTTTTTGACTAACACTGTATATAGTGTTTAGATCATTTTTAAATGATCTATTTGTTGCTTTGTTTGAATCCACTGAATCTTTTCGCAGATGTTTGGAAGAGGAGATAGCGGCATATAGAAATAAAAATGGCAAATCAAAATTAAAACTGGATTCAAAAACACAAGTGTACATCGACAATTAGAAAAGACCGTTACCGCACTATTAAGTCTCGAACATCTATACAGGGTGAACAATTAAAACTTACCCAAAATAAAGTGATATTTTTCCACCTATGTAATTGATATCTGTGGATTTTATATATTTTATCATAAATCATGGGTGAATTGAGTATATTGCCTGAAAAAATTATTCATTTTGGTTGAGTGCTTTTCAAGATATGGTCCAACGACGGCAGCAAAAACAGGACTTGTCCATGGTCATTTTCATGATGGAATGATAAATACACCTCAATTGTTTTGGGAACCGGGCTTTTCAAATCTGAAATCATAGATGCAGTTGTGCTAATACCCGTTTCTGTCTTGTGTTCAGGGCGTGGTTTTCAATTCTAAAAATCATACTGTAGAGTGCCGTTGGTGCTTAAAGCAAGAATATCTTTCTTGAACGAGAACTTTAAACATTCTGCAAAGTAATGGGCACTAAATTTACGCCACAACAAATGGCCTTCGCGGTTAAGATTTACAACCAAATGGTAGCTATGTAGATGTGCAGGCAATGGCCCAAACAGGTTCACTGGAGGTGAGTACCGACAAGCTTGTATCTGGTAACATGTAGAAAAACTGTTGAGGCAGAGGGAACTTTGAAAAATGTCAACAAAGGACGAAGCAGGCGGCCAAGGTTATGCATCAGAATACCTGCGAGCATTCATTCATTCAAGCGGTAAGCCATGAGCTTCGCAAACAACCCAGCGCCCCAGCTTGGCAAGCATAAGGAGAAACCGTGTCGCAAATGTCTTCAGATCATCATTTCAGCGTATCTTTAGTGATGACATCAATTGGCTTCATACAAAACAATTGTAGACGCCATATTGGATGCAGCGGTGATCCTCAATAGGCTGGCGTTGTGCAATTGGCTAATTAACAGACCACGGCGCTTCTTAAGAAGAACTTGTGTTGTTGATGAGGCCAATTTTCCAATGACTCGTCAGGGAACGCTCAACAGTGAGAGAGTATGCGCCAACAGGGGAAAACTCCAATGATTTTGCTCTACACAGACTATGTATCGCAGGCAAGTGCAGGTTTAGTAGTGTTAACAGGTAACAATAACTAATTGGGCCCATTTTTATGATGGAAATTGAATGTGCCGGTTCTCTCAATATATTGAGTGGAGCACAGTATTCACAGCAAAGAAATGGAGCAATTCGCGTTCTTCAAGACGCTGCACTAGCACACAGGTCTGTATATAATGGTTAGAAACCGCCTTCAGGAACTTTTCCAAATTGGACCATGGAGATGCGGTGGAATGCCCCCTCGGTCACCGGATAACTCTGTTTTAGATTTTGGGCATGGGGTGATGTAAAAGCGAGCGTATTACAATGAGGGTCCCCCAAACACCATTAATAAACCGGCATTTACGCAATAGGAGAACGCGTGCAACTCAAGAGTGTTACAAACACATGCACCCCAGGGCTACAAGTGCATCGCAAATCAGAGACGACATGTGGAAGATAGAACTAAAGGTAAGACCGTTAAGATAAATTAGTTTTATGTTGCTGATGTTATGTGGACAGTCTATTTTGCTGACTAGTGTTCAGGGGAACATATCTTGAGAACCACTCAAACCAAAATGAACCAAAATCAGGTAAGATGCTCTATTCCCCATTCTTATGATAAAAATAAAATACACAGATATAAAATTACAGAAAGTGGAAAACTTCACTTTCTTTTGGAGTAAAGTTTTTATTGGGTCACCGTATAAATTATGTACTCTGCTTGTGTGTATGTACTCGATAGTGCCATCTATTGATTCTTGATAGTTCCAGGTGAATGTTGTAGCTTCTCGGGTTCGAATCCAACATCACTCTAAGAAATCACAGATCCAAGAATGGTTCTAAAGTCTCAAATAGAACCCTAAAAGGTTCTCTAAAGGAACCACAAAAGTTCCCCCCCCCCCCCCCCCCCCAAAATTGATTAATTCAGTACTTGAAATAATACATAAAAAACGCACTTAAAATGTAAAAAGAAATACAATAACAATCGTATTAAAAAGAAATGCGATATAGAGCTGGTTATTGGCTTCCTTAATAGAACATTTTGGGAGGTAGGTTTCTTTGAGTGAATGTTACGAAGACTATCAACGATGATTATTATCTAGCATTGACCATTGAACCACAAAAATTTCAAACTTTTGCTTTAAGCGATCTGATCACCAAAGATCGGGAGCAAGAGCAAACGTATTCCCGCCCAATTATTAGTGCCGCATATATATAGCTACAAACCTATATTTTTAACATCATGGTATTAAAACATAAGTCGTGTCAAAAATTTGACCTCATATGCTGCTGAGAACCACTGTTATAGAGTACAAAATTCTTTTAAAAAAGATAGCGGCCATTTTGAAATCCAAAGGGACGGCTATACGTATATAGCTATAAACGTAATTATGTAATTTTCAACTCATTGTTTTGAAAACATGGATTAAGTAACCAGGTGACTCCCATATATAATGCAGAATCCCAATTGACGTCATAATTGGATAAAAGGTTAATTTACAACCAAACCCAAGTAATTGAGCAAAATTTCGGAAAACGGGCAACTGAAGCAGTTTTTACTTACAATAACACCCTTTGTTGTCAACTCTCATATATGGTCATGTATTACAGATGAGCAAAAATCACACATTGAGGCCTTATTATT
>JAMKCH010017269.1:0-59761 GCA_023653785.1 Ophioderma brevispina
TTAACAGTGAGATGTATGTTTCCGAAGATAATTACATTGTTCTAGTTTTAAACTCGAATACATTTTCGGCTTTTAAAAAACCTGAATGTTTTGTAGGCGCCGTATTTCTTAAAGTATATTTGGAGACAAAATCTAAGTTGAATTGGGAAGACAATGCCGTAGCTATACAATGGTGGCACCAAACTTCACAGTGTCCGAAATTGCCCGTTTTTCAATTTTTTCCCTAAGTTGATTTTGGTGAAATAATGAGACCCTTGGCGATATCCGATTTTCACTCAGAGAAAATGTTTTAAAGGCACATTATCCGTGTACAAAGTATTGTTTAAAATGGACGTCCCATCGCCATATTTACCACAGCATTGTAATGTACATCGATCAATTTTATGCCCATGCCTTCAGCATTACATTGAATCTCGTAAGTACTGTTATTTGCACTGTAGGCCTAATCAAAATCTATTTCATAGTATTCATGTTTTATGAATATACAGATGAATAAATTCAGTTCTCAATGTACAAAAAACTCCATTGTTCATTTTGTGGCTTTTTGGTGATAAAATGTGATATGACTGTTGTAGCATTTTCAACAAATTCACCGAAATGAATCCCCAGTGAGCTATTCCCTGTATCTCTTCAATGAACGGTTCATGGGTATGTTAATGTATTAAGCTTAAGAGATAGAGAACATGTCCAGCAAAATATGCCCCCCTCCCATTTTTAATCAATTTTACCAATATATTAATCAACCTGGAGGGACAATAAGCCGTAAAGCCATCTTCATGTAATATGCTTTTGTGTTTTCTTTGTGTATGACATATCCGAGTGGCTTGTTTATGGGGCGATAGGACGTCAGGGGAGTTCAAACTGTTAGTGTTTTGTGTTTCTTTTCTTTGTTCAATATAAAACATACGAAATGTCCTCGGTTGATAATCTCAACAAACGCAAATTTATACAAATTTGTATCCCCATAAAATCTCGTGTCCCTATAAATGAAGAAGACCCTCTATGATTAAGTCGAAATGTATGTCACAAATAGATCGATGAATGTTTATGATTTTTTAGAGTTATGCAACCTTTTCTCATGTTTTAATGTATTTTGACCTCAATTGACCTTTTGTGACCTCTAGGTGACATTGAACTTGACCTGTCAGGTGTTCCCTATCCAATTGTTTTCCAAATTAATTCTGCACCTCTCTGCCAAATTTGATGCTTTGTTCTACAAAATCCACATTTTTACCATTATCTGCTTCTAACATCAAGTCTGTGGTAAATATGACCAAACTTCGGACCAAATTGAAAAACGGGCAACTCGGGCACTGTCATTGTTTAGATACGGCAATTTTCTTCCCAATTCAAGTTAGATATCGTCTCCAAATCAGACTTAAGAAATACGGCGTTTTCAAAACAGCCAGTTTTTCAAAAACTAAAATCAATGTCACTCATCTTAGGAACATGCCTATGTCCGATTTTTTTGGACTGAGATACTCAGAATTTCGGCTTTAATCGACTCAATCTCTTTGTTTCGTCCTCCACATTGACCCCAAACCACTGCGCATCGGGGATATACCTTCTGCGCACAGTTCATAATCTTGTTACTGATCATGCCCACTTCTGTCGCCAGATCAGGAAACATGAAAGAGTACTCCCTGCCGAGAAGCGGCCTTTGTTGGTCTATGCTTTTACAATGAAGTTGCCAAGTGCTATAATGGGATATCGCTTTGCGTAATCAATTAGGGCAGATCTTTCTCCTTCTCTCCTACCTCCATGCTCAATTTTACGCTACTGCTAAATGGCAGATGGTCCTAATTTCTGACTGCTAGACCTATGATAGTCACCCTAGCGCTGAAACATGGTATGATCGGTAGTTTAATCGTACTCAAACTCTATTGGCGAACATTGGAAAAAAGCCAAAGAAGAAAATATTCGGTGGCACATATTCAATGTTTGATTACCAGCAAAATGTCTTACACCAAGGATAACACCTAAAAACCGATCAATGTTCTATCAAAGTGGAATGAACTTAAATTTTTAGTTAGACTACTGACAAATATCCCAATTTTTCGTAATTTTATGTGGCCTATTTTTAGGGAGGTACCCCTACACAGCCATTGAAACCAGGGATGTAACGTATCGTCTGCGGTCAGGCTACCGGAATGCCAAAACCCGACACTGTGAAGACGACCTGTAAGTGTTTAAGTGACTACCATTATCATCTCTCATGGACTTAACCAGACCTATCGGTTTCCAAGAATTGTTTGTCAAGGAACATTGTGAAGGGGGGCCACAGGATTTGGGACCATTTTGAATAGAATTGGGGCATTCTGAAATGTAACCCCATGAGTTTACCGAAGGTGGGTTGGTTACCACCCCCACCCCTTTCAGGTTTGTTCCACCGGCTTGCGAAAAACCCCTTTTTGGTGCCAAATTAGTTAATGTAAATTGTTCAATGACATTTGCACTCCTTTTCAGCCAAAACAAAAAGCCACCAGGGTAAGAAAGATCAAGGTGATCCCAAGTGATGGATAGCTGGGTGGGGTGGGGGTGGGGAGAGAAGTACAAACATGCCTATCACGACACAGGAATATCACAGACACTGATTTTTCTACCACTAGATAGAATGGTCCTCTTCTTTCCAAAATTACTATCTGTGAAGTAACCAACATTGGCCTAGCATTACGTCAAATGACGTCATAAAGTTGGAATATCAGCAAAACTACTAATTCCATAGACACACAGGGTAGAATAGCGGGAAAATCAATTTTTTGCCAAAAGGTTCGTAATATCAGATTTTAAATGCGTTTTTTTACTCCTACTTGATGGAAGATTACTATTTATTAATGAGACCATTCTAGGGCTATAATAAGGTGTTTGAGTGACTAAAATTCGACATATCAAATCCACCCTATATTCAAGCTAATTTTCGTACACTTTTCCTCAACATAGTGACGTCATTAAGGGGGGATGGTTGTATAAACTTTTGTACCAATGGAAAGAATAAAACTGTATTTATCCTGTGGTACCAAAATTTACAGAATCGGATGTTCAGTAACGGAAATTACAGGGTGGTAACCCTTCCCCCCCCCCCCTTTCGGGGGTTTTGTTAAAAAAGTGGCTCAGGTAGACGAGGGTTAAACTAAACCCACAGATAGGCAAATATACCTATTAATAGTACAATTTACCTTAATTTATATTTTCCCCCTTGCACAAACATTCCCTCATGCAAATGCATGTTTGCCGCTACTTCTAGACTTTTGATATGGATTATCTTCCTCATTTCTAAATAACAACACCAAAATCGTTTCTGTTGAAATTATTTTGAGGTAATACCATTATTTTTTTTATTTAAATTTCTGGTACTAAACAGGAACGCGGTTACTTACTGTCGATAAACAACTTATTTACTTATGACATGGACCGAAATAAAAACAAAGTTATTATCTAGTGTATATTACCCTCAGAATTTTGATTAAAATATTATTTTCTCAATTAATTTCAGAAAAGATTTCGTCACGGGGAAGTACTTGTTGCTATGATAAAAAGAGAGCAAGGATCCCCTAGTGTTGTTGTCAAGGTGCATCTGTTAGAGGACACAATAGGGGAAATTGGGAATTCCCAAGATGTAAACTTACGATACTGATCAACTTGTTTCTGCATTGAGATCAAACATTACAAGATCTAGGTAATTCACCAAAGTTCTATTGTGAAGTGACGAAATTCAGATGATGCTTAATTTATGTGAAGTTCCAATTGGTCAAGTAGTGCAAGGTTATGTTTATGCATGATTCTGTGTTAATATCTATTTAAGACTTGGAAACTTTGTGAGTCAGTGTATAATGGGAGATTTGAGTAAAGCTGGGCCAGCGACCACCAGTAACAAGTAGATGGAAGTTATAGCTAGTTTTTATCTGCAATGAGTAGCAGACCATAAAGTACCTTGTGCCAGATTTATAATTCCACGTGAGCAATGTGCTATAACTATTCTACTGTCGTCTTGCAAGCCAAAAGTGGTCGGAATCAAAATAGGATTCCAAAATTGGGACAGATAAAATCGTGGTGATTATCTTGGCCTGATATACGTGGAATATTGTGTAGTCGAGGGAATTGTTTAACCTTGTCGTCTGAACTGCTGGATTTAAAATATCTTCAGGACTGAGAAGTTCCCCATGGAATATACCTGAGGATTTTTAAGTGTGACTTTGCAAACTGGTCATTTTGGAGTCTTTGCTGTGAGGGGGGGGGGGGGGGGGGACACATCAACGTTGAACTGCAACGCTACTTTTTAGTTGGAGACATAAATAAACTCTGAGTAAATATTAGAATTGGTAAGTGTAATTTTGAATTGAATAGATAATTGTGTTATGGACATACCAAATTTTTGATCCAATCGATTAAAATAATTAAAAACTGTTTTGTTATATAAAATTCAGATCAGTTGTGCACACGGCTCATTATTTGTGTTTGAAAGGTATTTATGACCTTTAGAGTCCACGAAAAGTCATAAACACTAGAACATATATATATTTATGGTTATTCTATCAAAATAAGTATGTGAATTGCATTGCAAGAGATTTCACTTATGCTATTTCTTTAGGTATACGATAATGTGGGAATGTTGCAGGAAAAATCAGGATGATCGTCCAAACTTTTGTTGATCTAGTAGGCAGAGTGGCTACCATGATCGGCGAGAAAAAGGTTGGTATATCAGAGATTTGTTACAGACGAAGGATGTTCTATGCGTATTACGGTCTTCAAATATTTGTTGATGCAAATTTCTACCAGTGGGCTGTTTTGGATCAGGATTTTGCAAATTCAAATTGCTGTTTCCAGTAGTCATCTTTCATTCAATTTGATGGACTCCTTAACCACTTCGCACCCGAAGTAATTTTAGGATTCATTTTGAAAACTGTCCCCTAAAGATATGTCTAGATCTCTCAGCATAGCAATTTCACATTGCCCATTTTCTCATTATCAAATCTCCTGCTTGAAGTATGTTAAGGACATTATTAAAAACTTCAAAATGATACCAACTCCTTTTTTTGGATTGTTCCATATTTGAGATAAACAATATGATATTTGCAAGAAACGCTAAGGTGTTATTGGGTGCTAAAGTATAAAATCCCCTTTCATTGTTAAAATGTTTGTTTTCTATGGCGGGTTCTTTTTTACTGTGTAGAAAATTTAATAAAATTAATGACTTCCGATCAATTTTTTGATGTTTCAAGTAATGGCCCAAAATTACCCCATAATTAAATAAGCGGCAATATGTGCGGATACCCGTCATGTTTGCATCTGGCATCATTCACAGGCACTGACATGTATTTTGGTATATTGTTTTGTACGTATTGCATTCTATTGACTTGCTCAATATATGACTTGATAGGTGCCGGGTGGATTAATAAATAGACAGCCAATTTTATGTGGGTGATGCCTGCATGCGTTGATCCGTCTATTTCAATGTTGCGTTCTTTTATTCATTTTCCAGATATGTTAACACGTCTGTGATTCGACAGCACGCCCCCATACGCCTAGATCGAGATGACAACTAAAATGGGTCAATACTTATGCACGGAGGTGGAGATGCTACGAGCTTTGGTTAGACGACACCCTAAATTTCAGGGATTTAAAATTCAGAGGATTAACACGTAAGGCCTCAAGAAAAAACTTCCGTTAGTGCCCAAGGGGGGGGGGGGGGTTCTAGGGACCCAACCAGATAACCACTTCCATGGGAGTTGATCATGCCACTAACAAAAGTAAATGGGGGTAAAGTAAGAAAACCCCACTATCCACATAAAACTATAAAACTCCGAACTTTGACCCATAAGTCCAGGCGCGTAGATACCATAGGGACAGAGTGGACAACGTCCACGGGCCCCGAGATGTTAGGGGCCCCAAGAGAGGGAAGAAAAAAAAGAGCGGGGATAGGAGAACAAAAATTAAGATTTGTTAATTTCCCCTTTTTTTAAAAACAGGGCCTAATGCTACCACACTGTATTAATTCAGGGGCCCCTTTTAGAATGCCTTCTACTGGTAAACGAGAGGCCCTATCTTAAAGGTGCAACGAGAGATTTCAAAGAACAGTGTACCGAAAACTGTGAAAATCTGATTGGCAACTGGTGTAAAAGCTTATTCGAGGGTTGACCAAACAGAAAGGACGTAACCAAACTGAAACGAAATATTAAAGAATTTCTTTAATTCTGCTGTTCATAATTAAAAATTGTTAAAAAAAGAAAAATATAATGTTTGCTTACAGTACAATAATAGCTTTATGAGGATGTTTACATTTTGAGTAATGAATAGATTGCTTAGTAGAAAATATTAAACATGCATTTCTCAAAAGCAGTATTACAAGCAGGAATTAAAGAAAGTTCTTGAATATTTCTTTTCAGTGTTTTGGTTACGTCCTTCTGTTTGTCAACCCTCGAGAAATATCCCCATCTGTACGAATTAAGCTGAGAAACTGTTTCTTTGGTACAAAATTGGAAAATTTCTAAATTTCGTATAGGAGAAAATACGAAATCAGCCTATAAGTTTCTAGTGATATATAAGCATATAACAAATCACCATTGTGTTTTCATTTAAGTAGTTCTGTAGCCAAATAAAAAGGTAGGGAATCTTATTGAGAATCGAATATGTATGAACACTACATATCCCGAAATTATGGACGACTTGAAATCTCCTCGTTGAACCTTTAAGTCAATCGTAAGCAGTTTGCATTTGATACCGATATGCGAGAGGCATATTTTTAATGTCAATGGTAGGCAATCTGCATTAAAAAATACTATGAGCCAATTATCAGGGCCCCTATACCAAATTATAATGGCGCGGGATTCAGTGACCTTGTTATGGGCATCCAGCGTGGTAGCTGTTGTTCTGTACTTGAAATTTTGGATCCCTTATGAGCCTTATTTGACCAAATGGGAAATTCGACCGGCATGTTACTCATTACGGTCTAGCACTAGTTTTTATCGAAAGAGGAATTGGGGCCCCCGAAAGTTCTAGAGATAGATGAGAGTTCGGAGAAAAAGAAAGGCCATGGAGGGGCCTAGAAGACTAAAGCATAGTGTGGATTCAGTGACCCCTGTTATGGCCCCAAGATGACTTGTAGTGTTTTCTCTTAAACTTTTTTGGAGCCACTTCTTGCCGTATTTGACACAATGGCACGTTCAGCCCTGAATGCTATTCATTAACGTATAACACTAGTTTCTGCAGAAATGGCGAATCGGGCCCCGGAAATTAAAGGGACCTAAAGAGATGGGACGGAAAGCAGTGGCGTAACCAGAGGGGCCCTGTGGGGAATCATGCCCCCCGAAAAATTAGTGATTTTCTGCCACGTGCCAATTTACAGTGAAAACAACATAGCCTATACAATACTAACAAATTTTAATATATGCTTGCCCCCCGAAAATGTATGTGCCCCTTTTGCCCACCTGAAAAAAAAACGAGTTCCATATGTACTCCCTATAAACTTCTACAGGAAACAAAATATGTTTTATTTATGGCCTTACACTAACAAATACCCTAACCCTAAGGCCAAAAATGAAAAAAAAATATCTCTAACACGTATTTCATAAATTTTGAAAATTCTCAAGATTTTCGAGGTCGTGTATCTCACAGTATTATGTAAGCTCTTGTTCATTCATTGGGCTTGTTGAACTTTGATCCAAGTTTTCGAGCATACCTATATAGGGCCCCATTTGTTGTTTTGTCCACGGGCCCCGAAAATGCTAGCTACGGCACTGCCCATGACCTATGACCAATTGAAATTGTCACTCTCCGAACAAGAGTGGTTCGCACATTTCCATCCTCAGCAACTCCAATATAAAGTTTTGAACCAAAATAATTCATTATATCTACTCTAGAATAACCAATTAAAATAATCATTGCAAATATAGCCAAATTTTATACCATCTTGTATTTTTCTCAGAAACTTCAAAATCACCTTAATTTTCCCATAGACTTGCACAGTTAAGAGTACGTCATGACAAAATTAAAATTGATGCTATCAGCATATAAAAGGTTATTTGATTTAAGTATTATTAATTATTAATTAATTGCCTTATAATGTATAGGCCTATATCTAAGCAAATAAATCCCAAGATTTAATTACATTAATTTTTTAATAATAGTTAAATATCTTGATTTTTTCACTTCCGTTAGTGCCCAAGGGGGGATTCCTAGGGACCCAACCTAATTATTCTAATGAAGCCGTGGGCGGATTTAAATTTTAGTATCAGGAGAAGCTTATTCATAAATCAGACAATTAGCAAAAAACTCCTTGAAAAATTTGATTGCATAACCGAGAAATCGCAAAAAAATCAAATGTTGGGTACTATGGAACCCCCCCCCCTTGGGCACTTAAGTGTTAAAATTAAATATTGTAATTATATTAACATAGAATCATATTAGATTTCAATTCAATTTTATTATGATTGAATAGAAGGCAAATAGGATTTAATTTTAAATCTATTTTGATTGACACTTGAGAAACAGGCGTTTGATTGACACATGAAAACAGACGTTTGAGAACAGACGTTTGGTAAAGAACAGGTCTGTTAATTGCTGCTTGATATTTTACAATGTTTAACAGCTATGCTCAGGACATACTTTCAGTCGTAGCTAGAAAATGTTCTCCAAACCTTCATCCGATCCGGCAATTACCATGTGCATAACAGTTTAAAACACGAAGGCAGAATGTTTTTAAAGTGCGACGCAGAGATGTCAAGTTGCTCTTCTTTTCTGTATATTTAGTTGATTTCATATAGGTATAGACTCTCAATAGATACCCTACCTTTTCATTAGCTGCCAGAAATAACTTAAAATGAAAACAAAAGCTGATTTTTTATATGCTTATATTTCAATAGACAACATAGGCTTGAATTCTCGTATTTGGGCTCCTATACGAAATTAGAAATTTCACAATTTTTGCTACCAAAGAAACAGTTCTCAGCTTAATACTTTCAACATCATGGGATATTTGATAGAAAGCTTTAGATCAGTGCAAAAATCAGACTTTTTCCCATCTTTTTCGGGACACCTGGTATTTGAAATCTATCGTTGCACTTTAATTTAAAGCTTGTTGGTTTATTGGGACTTGTATTAAGGTTTTCCATTGTTTGTCTAGTGTGCACCCTACTTCACATGATAGGCCTGCACTTGCATACACGCCCCTCCATATATCGTGGGAAACAAACTTGCAGTTTGTATAGAAAAAAACTGCATATTGTAAAGGCCCATATTCATAACTGTGCTGATATTGATGGTTAACCATTGAAACGGCAGTTTTTTGTCTATATATTGAGAATGAAATGGATTTAAAGACTGAAATTTCAGGACTACAATGAGAAAAATACGGCCTTTCATCAGATATCAAACCAATATTTTACTTCCGGTAAAGCGGGGGTCCCAAAGACTATCGGAACACGCACCTTTAACAAAATGTCTTCTCATATAATCAGTTAAATGCTTACAAGTTATTTAATTTTGTATTTCAGATACTTGGTCAATATCCTAATGTTGCTACATATAAACAAACTTACTAATATCAATAACAACTTTATTTCATGTAGTTTCTATATATATTAATATATTAAGTAGAAAGTGCATATTCATGTTAGAAATTCACTATGTTGAACTAATTCTGTAATGTGATTACAAGCTCTATTAGTATGATTTACATGTGTGGTGGTGGTTATAACACCATATTTCTTTAATTCTTTAAATGGCAAGAAAGAACAATTCAATTAAAAATACTAAAATTAAACCTCATTAGATCACTACAACTTGGAAGAAAATAGTTTCATGCTTATATTAGTACATGGGGAAATGTAATGGATGTTTTAGCTTAGTTTTTTCATATACAATTTTGACACCAATGTTTTTCCAATACAGAATTTCATGGAGAATCTGAAAATCATGGGTGTCATTTTTTAAAATGTGTTCTTGGGTGTTTTATAAGGGGGCAAAATTTGTACAGGGGTAAACAATAAAAGTGTTTAAATTGTTTTAAAATTTATACCAGTCTGTTCGGCTGCCATAAGGTTTCTAAAAAGGTATAGTTTGCCATATTTGTTTTATATTGTTTTAGTACAATAGGCTCGAGAAAGTTCAAGGTCTTTATTTATAGAATGGTCCGATTTTGTTGAAACTGGTTTTAAATCGTTCATTGGGTCACACTAAATAAGAAAATGTATATAGATTCTGTGTTTCACCTTTCAAAGTGAGACTTTTAGAGATATA
The DNA here is from genome assembly GCA_023653785.1 of Ophioderma brevispina. Taxonomy (NCBI): domain Eukaryota; kingdom Metazoa; phylum Echinodermata; class Ophiuroidea; order Amphilepidida; family Ophiodermatidae; genus Ophioderma; species Ophioderma brevispina. Next base: position 10,234 of record JAMKCH010017269.1, read on the forward strand.
ACTAGTGGTCTCACATAGACCCTGTGGACCACGGCCATATTTGCTCTCTTAATTATTATCAAAACGTCATTGACAACGCGACCTTTATATTTTCGGCTTCTGTACAGTAAGACGAACAATTGGCACCATTTTTAGAACAAACCGATGAATCTGAAATGTTACCCCCAGTGTGACCTTGAACCCATTTTACCTTGTAACTCCTGTACTATAACACTCAGGTAGGGCAAACTATACCTTTCTGTAATCCTTGAAAGGTACTGAACATGATGGTATACTTTAAAACACATTTTGCCCCCTTTTACCCCTGTATAAACCAGTGTAAACCTTGGCCACCTAGAATTCATCCAAGAACACATTTTAAAAAATGACACCCATGATTTTTGGAATCCTCATACAATTTTGATTTAGAAACACCTTGGTTGCAAGATTGTATATGAAATTTTCACAAAAATACAGTTCCACATGTACTATATTGTGTGAAACTCGCAGGAGTTACTGGGAGTATCTTCACAATCGTGGTTACCCTATTTGATAGTCGACTCATTTAGCCTTATGGCTGTATAGCTCAGAAGTACATGCTTTCCATCAAAACAAATTAATATAAGCTAAAGAAAGTACATATATTTTGACACGTTGGGTTGTATGCGACCAAATGGATAAGATATATGTTCTTTCTGACATAATTTATTGTGTACGTTTTAACAATTTTATGTGGATGTACTTAGTAATTTGGATTTTCGTGCAACCAAAGAGAAAATAAAATAGGTGAATAGAATACAAATGATACGTATAAATATGCAAATTTCAATAATTTTACTAGAATTAATGCAAATTAAGTAGTGCGCAACACGCGCGAAGGTGTAAATTTAAAATTCCAAAATAACATGTGACTGAGAATTACAAGGGTCTAAGGGACAACTTCAAAATTCAACCGCCCGTGACCATCGGTTAGGGGCGGTTGAAACGCGATTCATCGTTTAGAACAATAGGAAACCGGTTCCAACCGGTGGTTGAATTTGGAAGCGGTCCCTAACTGACATTTTGGTTTTACGTGAGATAATAATATAGCACGTGTGGTCCAGTGGAAAAGCGCAGGAATCGTGATCATGCGACCATTAAAATCGTGAGTTCCAGTCCCACCGTGACTCGTTGACCCAAGTGAAATCTGGGGGGGGGGAGCTGTTATGGGCAATATTACAATCTAAGTGTTGATAGGCTTGTGCGTTTGTAAGGTCTGTCTTTGATCAGCCACCAAGATGAAGCGAAAAGATTGAAGATTTCTTGAAGGCGAAGTAATAATAATTGGCAACAGCGCTTTGAGACTGTGTACGGTGATTAAGTGTCATATAAAAGCTGGTTATTATTATTATATTTTTGAAATTTACATAATTTATGTTAAGCTTTTAAACGATGTATATTTTTTTTTGAGATGTTCAAAATGTAAATTTGTTTAAATGTCCTACATACATTATTTTCTTGTGAATTTTTAAACGTCCATATCTCAGAATGGCCATAATGTCAGTTAAAACCTAAGTACTTCTCAGCTCAAGATGTAGCCGATGTTTTTAGCATCCTAATACAATTTTGATTAGAAACACCTTGGTTCACGATTGGATATGAAATTTTACACAAAAAGACAGTTCCACATGTACTAAGTTTTGTGAAACTCGCAGGAGTTACTGGATATCTTCACAATCGTGGTTACCCTATTTGATAGTCGACTCATTTAGCCTTAGGCTTATAGCTCAGAATACACATGCCTTTCCACAAAACACAAATTAAAGAAAGCAAAGCAAGAACTCTATTTTGACCTTTTGGGTTTGTAATGCGACCAAATGGATGATATATATGGTCTTTCTTGACATAATATTAAATGTGTACTTTTTAACCAGTTTATGTGGATTGACTGAGTACTTTGGATTTTCGTCAACCAAAGAAAAATAAAATAGTTGAAATAAATTTTTAATGGGGCAGCAAATGATACCTATAAAATATGCAAATTTCAATATTTATACTAGAATTAATGCAAATAAGTAGTGCGCAACACCGTGTACGAAGGTGTAACTTTACAATGGCCACATTCCAAAATAACATGTTACGAGAATTACAAGGTCTAAGGGAAACTTTTACAATTCAACCGCCCGTGACCACCGGTTAAGGGCGGTTGAAAATCGCGATTCATTGTTTAGAACAATATAAAACGGTTCCAGCCCGGTGTTGAGTTTTTGAACGGTCCCTAACTTGACACTTTGGTTTTTTAACGGAGATAATAAATAGCACGTCGTGGGGGTCCAGTGAAAAGCGGCAGAATCGTGATCAGGCGAACAACCGTCATCGTGAGGTTCCAGTCCCACACGTTGACTCGTTGGACCCCAGTTGAAATCTGGGGGGGGACGGTGATGGGGCCATAGTACAATCTAAGGGTTTGATAGCTTGTGCGTTTGTAAGGCTGTCTTTGATCAGCCACCAAGATGACGCGCAAAGATTGAGATTTCGTGAAGGCGAAGTTAATAATTGGCAAAGCTCTTTGAGACTGTGGTACTTGGTGGGTAAGTGTTCAGATAAAAAGCTGGTTATATTAAATTTAGGTTTTGAAAGTGACATAAGTTATGTTAAGCTTTTTCAAACGATGTAATATTTTTTTTGAGATGTTCAAAATGAAATTGTTAAATGTCCTACATAGCATTATTTCTTGTGAATTTTTAAACTCCTCTAAATGGCGCTTACTTCCAGTTAAAACCTAGTACTCTTCTCAGTCAGATGTAGCCGATGTGTTGTAAAATTTATGAACTAATACAAGAAATACTTTGAAGCCACGTTGCTAAAATTGTTCAATGATGCCTTTTTTATAGGCATGCTCCAAATAAAGATTTGACGCTCTTACCTCCATTTTGTTGTTAACAGGACTTGTCATTTCAATTTCTTCGGCTTCAGAAGTAAACCAAATCTTCAATTTCTGGGCACATTCAGAATAACTGAAAAATGCATTTAAATGAGTCGAAACAACCCTACAGACGGTCCCAATAAAACTATACATCAAACTAAAAATGAGAAAAATAAAACTGTGGTATTTTTTTCCCAGATAGTTTTGACTTTATGTTAGACAGAGAGCCTAATAATCTAAATCCTCGCTTTTATTCATCCAATTTGATGGACCCCAAGCGGAGATATTTTCAGTTGAACACAGGATAAAATACCAGTGGGGCCCCGTTGCACCACTTGAAGGTTTCAAGAACTAAAGCATGAGGCTTAAAACACATTCACGAGTCGATTGTGGGATTAAACCCCTTTTTCAAACAAAATAATTATTGTAGCAAAGCAAGTGAATTTATTATGAATCATGAACTAATCAATATCTTATTTTTCATGATGCAGCACCCAGAATTATTAGTTGGGGTGAAAAGGACTCGCTCTTCAATGGGACATTAAATGAAATTATTGGAAATTTGGGGAATTTGAGTGCTGAAACTAATGTCACAATCGTTTGAGGGACAAATGTTTGGACAACGCCTCAATGTGAGGGACAATTTACCCTTACCCTATCCCCATTTGCCTCCAAGATTCCCAGGAGTAATCATGATGAGAGGCAGTGTTCAACCAAGAGGGCAACTAAAGGAAAGGATATTTGGGTTCAAAGGCCTCAGTTACTTTCAACAAGGGTGCGGCTTTTATGGTTCTAACTTCTGCTTCTGCTGAACACTGGATTAAACTGAGACAACAAGAACCCTTGTTGAAATTGATTGCCCAAGACTACGTTGTTATTAGAAATGTTGCCCGACATTATAAAGTTTATACATTAATGTGATATCACTAGAAGCCGGCTTTCTACCATACTTTTTAGTTTGATTTTCATAAAGAAATGTCTTGAAGGGTAATTTTCAATGGCGATTTTGGTTGATCTCAGAGAGCCGAACTGGCCCACCAGGTTTTTCACTGTCTCAGATAACTAACATAACCCTGAACCGACCCCAATTACAACAACAACCAACTAAAAAATCCCCACTGAAAGCTTGGACACCCGCCAAAAAGAATCAGTAAAAGACCAGTTGAGATGAACTTAATATTTTTGGGGCAAAAATTAATCTTTGATTGTATAGTTTTCTTGTTATATTTAAACCATAAAATTTTAAAATGGCTTTCCAAATCACCTGCGAACACTCGAGTGGAAGGCCTCTCTAAAGCATTGACTTATGGGGTTAACAACGTAATACAGAACTTCCAGGTCCAAAATGGTAATATCATTTTTCTTTATGAAGAACCTAGTAAAACACAACCTCGCTATATAAATGTAATGGATATTGCCAAGTAGGACGTATGTTTGCCGGATGTATGAATGGATCGCAATTGTGAATGCAACAATAAAGCGTACGTGTGAACACGGCAAGTGTATATAGACCCGAGTCCTATTTAAAAATAAACGGAATAAACGCAACCTGAATTGTTCTAAATATTTTGTTATCATATCGTCATGAGTCTACCAAAGCAGCCAATCGACCATTTTGGCGAAATTGATTTTTTTTTTTTTGCATATTAGGATGTATATCACACGCTCTTTTCATATACCAAGTTTATCAAAAATAACATTCCAATTTGTATATATAATTAATTTTTCACGTTCGGAATCATCCCCAAACGCCAATGAAAGTCTTTTCCGAACAGACCATCTTGTATCGTCCGCTTGCTGTAACTAGAAAAGCACCGTGCACAGCTCTAAAGTGATATATCGAATCAATGGGATTGCGAGAATTCATCTCTCTCTCGAGCAACACTGGGAGCCTATAAAGTCTGGGCGAAGTTTATATTCGTACATGTGTGTAGCTGTACTGAGACAATTTTGGCCACACTAAAAATATAATTTTTTGCAAGTATTTTACGTGACAACAATCTGCAATAATTACTTGAAAGTACGTATATTGTAAAAATTTATTGCAATCAAAAACACTGAAGAAATAATATTTGGCGAGTTATTAGCAGTAGATTGTTGGATGTGTTAAAATAAAAAGAACTGACGAACATCATTAACTTAGTAATCCTAGCCACAATTTCAACCCAAAACTTTAATGTTGCATGTATTGTCTATAAATTTTATCTTGATAGATTGCCCTTCTCAAAACCCGATCTGTAATTTTTGCTGCGCCGATATTTCAAACCCTTTGAACATTGAAGCTAAAAACCTACTTGTAATCCATAGAGTACTATGTAAAAGATATGGTCGAACCAAAAATGGGGCAATATGTGTCGGTAAAATAATACGAGTGAATTCGGAGGGAAACTATAAACGCTTAGTTTATGGATTTGTTGGCAGAAATTCTGCCAGTGGTTTTCCTGATGATTTTACATTAATTTTTTCCTGTAAAATGACCGTTTAGAATGAAAATCCATAATATTCATAATAATGTTGATATAATTTCAAAGTTCAAATATGATCCTCTTTATAAATGTAGTCCTAATAGGCCTGAAAATTGGACAAAAAAGTATTTTTTTAGCCTTGATTGTTAAATTACGGCCACTTGGAGCCAAGATTGTCTTTTTTCTGATCCTTTTCAGAGGCGTAAATCCGGGGGAATGGAGGATTATCCCCCCAATATTGTGATGAGGGGGAGATGGTCAAGACATCATCCCCCCCAGGTTGATGCCCGGTCATTGTTGTTTTGACCAAAATAACCTCATATTTTCCAAATATTGTACAAAATTGGTAATTTAACGCGCGCTTCGCGCGCATTTGTTCACTTACAATTTTATTATAGGATTTTAACTCTAATGGGCACATTTTTAAAGCGCGCGCTTTTTACTTGTTTTTTTAGACAGCGTTAAGGTTTTTTTTATTTTTGTTATGATACACTATACTTGCATGAGAGAATTTCACACAATTACCCTTATTTTATTTGATAATGTTAACATAAACATACATGTATAAGTTACGGGAATTTGTGCAAAAAATAGTAACAATTACTCAGTTTACCACCGTTGGCTGGAATTAATTGGATTGTGTAAAGCTGTAATTAAGTTTTAAAAAATTCAAATCAGCTATGGTAGTAATTCAATGTTATAACCACAACAAGACAATTTGTACAAACACCAGAAGGTCACAAACAATAACTATGTAGTACTTATTTTCACTTCCAATTTTTTATAGATATCAAAACGTCTTGTTGAAACCCTTTCACCGGTGTGGTTGGTATGTGTAGTGTATTTTAAATTTGCATATATTAATTTGAGAGGAAAGTAATGCATATAATTCCAGTTCTTATATAATTCCCGTATAAGGTAGCGTAGTATTGTGGTTAGGTATTTGGGTTCTTATCAGGGGGTCCCTTCTCATATAGATAGGGTACTGTAGAAAGTTACGTACTGATTAATTTAACACCAGCCGAATTAAATCATAAGATATGTCCAACATAGTAACCCTCACAAATCGTTTGCGTTTTTCTCTTTCTTTGTCGATATTTCCCAACATACCTACGATATTCTTTTGAGTTCCAGCAACTTATTGATATATTAAACAAAACGTGAAAATTTCTCTGTGTCAATAAGCGTAAGAAAGTAATGTGATGGGCGTACCCACTCTACCACACATAAGGTGGTTAATATACCACCACCGGTGTTCTAGGAGGACCACATATAGAGGGTGTCAAATTCCACACCTTTGGTGTTAATTTTACCACTATTTGGTGTTAAAAAAACACAATGGTGTGTTAAAATTGTCACCAACGTGTGTTTGAATTTGACACCCTCTTGGTGTGATCCTCCATGAACAACCAGCGTGTTAAATTACCACCCTAGTTTTTGCAGGGCATGAATGTAGAAAATTAATTATTCACATTATAGCCATCTTAATTGGAAATAGAGAATGTATCATTAAAGATTACTTACTCCGTGAAATTACCAATATAATTGAATGCAATCCGATTACACTTCATTTTATTAGTAGTCAGAGGAAATTAATTTTCCTTTCAATCCAATAACGAAAAGAGGTTTAATATGAGAAATATCATTCTGCATGTCACTAATACTCCTTTGATAATCAGAAATTTTGGAATTTGGAATGATTGAATTAACGTCAGAATCTCTTTAAAATACAACAAGTAAAACCATTGAGCACCGCAGTAGAAATGCCGGCAAACGGCCATCTTAACAAAAAAAATGGCTTGTTTTTTTGCATAGAAAGTTTTCAACTAAACTGTACGAGTGTTGTGACTCCAAAGTGAAACAGTACGCAAGGGTCTGTTTGATGACAAAATAAAATAATCTCCATGGGAATGTCTTTCATTTTAAATTGTACCAAATAGACACTAACTCCGTCCGAAGTTCGTTTGGTTTTTACGATTTTTAGAAACCTCATTTTGACTCTAATTGCCAATAACTCGTTCTTTCCTATAGTTTTCGTTATTGAGATTAAAATGATTTTCGTCAAAACGCCTCGTTAAAATTAAACAAATACAATGACTTGATAGTAAGAGAAACTTTTCTTTTCATGATAAAATAGTATCTTTGATTTTTTTAACTCTGCAAAAATACAAAATATACACCTACAATTAACGATCCAAAGATAATCACAACTCTTTCCTTCCACTTAACGTTTATGGAAGTTATTATAATTATGTCCAATAATTCACAAACCCCGGGTTTCAATGTTAGACATAGACTTTGGATGTCCTAGTGTACTTACACATATATGCCTATGCTGCAATTTGGAATACATCAAATACGTAATTGTTATGTCAACTTTACCAGGCGTATAAAACACTAACACCTGGAGCGTTTTCTATTTTTTTTCCGAGTATCAACCATTTCGTACATTATTGAATGATTTTTCATTATACTAAGGTTTACAGAAAAATACTATACATTTTACAAGAAAAATTCTGGCAGCACTTCTGCTAACAAAACCCCCGTAAAATACAGCTTTTACAGGTTTCCAAATTCAAAGATAGTATAGCTTGATGGAATATATTTTACATTACTTTATTAAGTCTTTGGATCAAATCACTTATTACAAAAATTAAAAAAATGAAACCTCATCAGTCTCTTTCTAACTTTCTTCATCATTGGCATATTTTCCTGTAAAGATGAGACTCCTAGAAAATCGTACAACAGCATAGTCATTTCTAGCCCCCCGCGAATGCAAAAGTATGTTCAACTGTTCAATACCACTGTCTGGGCTATCGATCGACTCTTTTTGAGTAACGCCAAACAAGCGATACGCATTCGTCTCCTTTGACCAAGACACAGAGGAGGTTTTTTTTGTTTTTGGCAAATCACCAATAGCTATTTTGACAAGTAACACAAAGTAAACTTGAATTGAAAGCGTGCACAAATGAAGAACGTTTCAATGCCACAATGTCCACATAAAATCATTTTCCCCTAAATGTTTTTCAAATTTTAGATATATGCATTCATCTCTCTAAAACGTCAATCGCCGATAGCTCGAAAGGTGACTTGTTGCGATTGGCCTGTTGGAAGATTCGGGACGATCAAAATATAATTTTAGATTTCTCCTAAAGACTCTCTTATGCGTGAAGTTCTAGTGATAAATACACAAGAGTCACACATACGCTAGATTCACAACGGCACATAGACGTATACCTTTGCGCGGTCAAGAACAGAATAGCTTGGTTTTATGGCTACTAAATCAATAGTCTTACAGAATAAAACGTTAAAACCCATACACACGATTATACGGAGTCCGTAAGGGGTCATGGAAATTATTTTTTATCCTCGTTTGAAACGAGATACTCTCTCAATTTTGAACGAGTTACTATCCCTCGTTGTGTACGAGTTACAATCTCGTTTGTACGACATACTATCAGCGTTTGTACGAACAACTATCTCGTTTAACGAGTGTATACTATCCGTTGTCGAGCTTTACCGTTTGCTAGAAACCATCTCGTTTAACGAGTTTCGGTCTCGTTTGTACGAGTTAAGTACTCGTTTGTTACGAGATACTATCTCTTTTGAACTAGTTTCTGTCTCGTTTGTACGAGTTATATCTCGTTTGTACGAATTATTAACTCGTTTGTATGAAATACATCTTGTTTGCTACGAGATACTAATCCGTTTGTATACGACATACTATCTCGTTTGAACGATTTACTATCTCGTTTGTTCGAGTTATTAACTCGTTGTACGGAACTATCTCGTTAACGAGTTTCGTCCGTTTGTGACGAGTTATTACTCGTTTTACGATATACTATTCGTTGGACGAGTTTCTGTCTCGTTTGTACTAGTTATCTATCTCGTTTGTACGAATTAATAACTCGTTTTGTAGAGTTACTATCTTGTTTGTACTAGATACTATCTCGGTGTACGACAACTATCTCGTGTGGACGATTATTATCTCGTTTGTACGATTATTAACTCTTTTGTACGAGATACTATCACGTTTGAACGAGTTACTACCTCGTTTGGACGATTTTACGATCTCGTTTGTACGATTTATTAACTCGTTTGTATGAGGATTACATATCTCGTTTGTATGACTACGTATCTCGTTTGAACACATACTATCGTCATTTGAACGAGATACTATCTCGTTTCAACGAGTTACTATCTCGTTTCAACGAGTTACTATCTCGTTGGAACGAGTTACTATCTCGTTGAACGAGTTATTATCTCTTTTGTACGAGTTTTATCCCTTTGAACGACATCTAACGTTTCTTGGACAAACTATATAGTCTGTCGTACAAACGAGATAGTGACTCGTTCAAACGGAGATAATAACTCGTAACACGAGGTATAACTCGGGGCCCAAAAACGAATAGCATCTCATTCAACGAGATAATAAAAACTCGTACAAACAGATAATAACTCGTACAGCGAGATAGTAACTCGTTCCAACTAATATTATCTCGTACAAACGAGATTAAAACTCTACAAACGAACAGTAACCGTTCAAACGAATAGTCTCAGTGTTTTCAAAAAGATACTACTCGTACAAACGAGATAGTAATCGTACAAACGAGATAGTATCTCTTTTAAACGAGATAGTATCTATCGTTCAAACGAGATAGTACTCGTTCAAACGAGACGTACTCGTTCAAAAAACGAGATAGTTTCCTCGTGCAAACGAGATATTAACTCTTTCAAAACGAAACGTATCTCGTCAAACGAGATAATAGCCTGGTTTAACAAACGAATAATACCTCGTACAAACGATACTAACCGTCCACACGATATAGTATCTCGTTCAGTAACTCGTACAAACGAGATGGTAAATGTCCGGTACAAACTAGATAGTATCTCGCACAAACGAGATAGTATCTTATACAAACGACTTAATAACTCGAACAAACGCGATAATAAGTCGTACAAACGCATAGTATGTCAAACGAGATAGTATCTTATACAAACGACTTAATAACTCGGACAAACGCGATAATAAGTCGTACAAACGAGATACTTTCTCGTACAACGATTAATACCTCGACAAACGCAAGAGTAACTCGTTCAAACGAGATAGTAGGTCGTTCACACGAATAGTAAACTCCGTACCACGAGATAAGTAACGCGTTCAAACGAGATAGTAAATAGTTCAAACGAGATAGTCTCTCGTTCAAACGAGATAAAAAATAATTTTTCCTGCCCCTGACTGGCTCCGTACATTACTTACCACAACTAGAAATAATGATTGGATATCGTGACACGGTGCTGGTGTAAAATTGCTATATTTTATGTCGAATACTCATGTGAGCTTTTGGTGATGTTAACAAAAAAAGTGGTTGGACACCCAATAAAAAATACATTAAATTGCGCATCGGGATCGTAACCATTGATTTTTGTTTATCTTAGCAAAAGTCATCGGAATATAGTATTGTCAAAACCGCTGTTCTATAATAATTTTGGTCAATTTAAATTTTGATCTGGGGAAAATACTTATAGAGATGGTTTTGGGGGCTTAATTAATTCGACGAACGAAACGAAACAAGGCTCCTTGCACCCATTGGATTACCGCTTTATTCCGTCAGAGTTTAAAATGTGTGATAACGGAATAACCGTGTAATCCAATGGGCCTGAGCCTGTTCGTTTCGTTTCGTTCGAATCTATAAGCCGTGGTTCTTTACCAGATAGACGGCACCTGCCATAAAAGCAACATTCCAATATCCGCTAAATCGGTTTGGGAAAGAATTTTATGAGGGGAATAAGGGATCACATGTGTAATAAAGATGAAATTAAACAAGTATTAGATTGTGTTAAAAAATTCATGCCAACAAATTTGTTATGTCCCACTAGGAGACAATTAGTTTCCTATTATCTACGATTGAATGTTCCATAATATGGGGCTAAGGTTACGGTTACTACAGCTGATTCAAAAAGAACCTTGTTATTATTTTTATTGGATATTTTAGGAAATGTCCGTATGAATTTGCTTTAAACTAATATGTCATTAGAGCAATTTTCCTGAAATGGTAAATTAAATATGACATTTTTTAAAATTTTCCGTCCCAAACCCGAGTTTACTGTTTTGAAAAAACCCCACCCTTTTTCCTGACTGTTCACATCTGGGTACGCCAAAAAAACAAGTTTTCTCAGAAAAATGTGAAAAATGCTATAGCGAAGGGGCGTTTTTTTTTTAGAAATTCTAATGCGAAATGCGGTTTTTCTGTCTTTTTTTAATGCTTTTGGCGCACTTTTTTCATTTTTTTTTTCATTTTTTCTGATTTTTTACCAAAAATTTAAAGTGAGTAAAACCTCAAAAAAACCTATGGGGTCCAAAAACCAATTTTAACAGAATGCGCGCGGTCTTCTGAGACAACTTTTTTTTTTTCTTGTCGCTAACTTGTATCAGTTTCTATTTACAATCAAATCAAAAAGCGTGAACAGAAAGCCTTCATAGGTTTTTGCAACTTTCATGCCAAAATGGAAAGTTTACTTAATGCAATCCAACAATGGGTTCCCCTCCTCTTGTAGTCTGGTTATGCCGCTTACAACGAAACCTTCATTGTATCTTTTGGCGGTTTCTTGACCACATCATGTTAGAAACGTTGGCGATGAAATATTTCTATCACACTGGCTTGATGAAAGAAGATTAACTTATTTCGGGTTGCTTTTATGGTTCTTGATTACGAGGAAAAGCCAAACTTTCATTTTTGACAATGAAAGTTGCAAACCAGGGATCTGTCTTGTTTCACAGCAACACTTTATTATTTTGTGGCGTGAAATAAAACTGATAGCAGTTACCAGATGTGTACATCAGGAAATTGTTGATTTATTCAAGATTGTAACTTGGGTTTGCACGATCAATTCAAAAATCCATTTTTTTTTAATTGACCTTCACAAATTGCCTGTGCAATGTTCTTTAGAGAGTCCTTATTTTAGAATTTTTTAATAACCACGACAAAAATCAGGGAAACTTTTTTTAGTCAGCCTGTATGGCAGGTTACCATATAACCTGAGGCTGGTAAGCCGAGAAGCCGACCATTCCCAACGGCAAAACCAAATACATGACAAACTATGACACTAATGAACCCTGAAATGGAAGAGGTGTTGATAAGAGTGACAGTTATCTAGTCAAGACAGGAAAAATGTTAAAACAACACAACGGAAAAGATCCTATGACGTATAAAAGCTGGGCAGAGCTGCCGTGGCAATATCGTGAAACCTCTGTGACAAAACTCTAACCGATTCACTAAGATTCTATGTTCAATCAGAGTATCCTGCCCATTATCACCTATGGTGCAGAGACTTGGTCCACCACTCTAAGAGCTTGAGCAGAACGTGTTACCCCAACGCAAATAGCCATGAAGTGACAAATGCTACACATCTCGTCATGATACAATCAGAATACTGAAATCAGAATCAACCAAAGCCTACTAGAGAAATAAAAGAAGCAAAATGGGGAGCTGGAATGGGCTGGTCAAGAATGCTAGACAATAGATGGACAAGGAGATGACAGAATGCAGCCCAGATCATGAAAAGGAAAGAGGCCGACAGAAATAAATGAGGATGATGGACATCATACCAGGCCCCACATGGACCATAGATGCGCAAGTCCGAATCGATGGCAGCTGCTTGGAGAGGGCTACATCCACAGTGGATGCCCACAACGCTCTGGTAAAGGTAAGGTATGGCAGTTACTCACTAATTCTCCCTGAAAGGTCAACAGTAAATGGTGAGGGTTAAGAGAAATATACATCATCGCAATTGAACAATTTTAGTCACTTTTGAAAAAAATGGTGCGAACCAGACCTCTTCCCTCATATGCCTGACCATATTAGCTCATCTGGTTGAACCGCAAGTCATACATACATTCTTCGTGAGTCATAGTAACTGGTTCTTAATCAGTGGGACATATACGATATTATCACAGGCATTTTTTTGACACAATGCTAAAAGACTAGCCGAGCTTTGAACCCTTAAAAACGTAGCCCCTTATCCACCTTAAAAAAATCCCCAAAGCAGATTTCCCATTCGGGAGGGTGCAGGTGGGGATATTCTGCCATTAATGTAAATCCAGCTCAGACTACTATTTTGATTGGTTCGGTTAGCATCATATTTCTGTTATTTGACCAGACTTAAATTAATATATAATAGATTTTGCGCTGTGATATTTTTAACCGCTTCAGGGACAGGTGGGCCCTTCGGAAGAAGCTCATGCAGCACAAGCAGTAACTAGATCGATTCGCGCTGATATAGGGACAACCTATACTTTTTACCGGTGAGAGCTATTTGTGAGGGGCGTAATAGCAATTTAACTTTGGGTACTCCTATCCTGTCCTGCGTTCCTATCCTGTGTACTCTGTCAATATAACAATGCATGTGGTCAAAACCACTGACCTCTAACCATGGATGCGGGTCTGACTCGCGTGTCACAACAGTAAGTTGCTTTTCTACCTTGTAAATATGGCGGGAAACAATGCATACCCTTGTCACAGTTAAAAAAAAATTTTAGTAATAACCCTACAGCATCTGTGTGGAATATGCGCACCAGCAGTTGTATGCATTGTTTCCCGCACTATTAACCAAGGTAGAAAGCAATTTCTGTTGTTACACTCGGCCGACCATTCAACTGTGCGGCAGCCCTCTATCATGTGTACAGGTCATTGGGTGCAAACATAGTGGTGTCACTGGTTAGGCAACGTACTTTGACATGTGAACTACTACCTGTATAAGGCAGGTCGCTATTGAATCATTAAAGCCCGTTTTGTCTCAAAATGTAAACATACAGCGCCCCCTATTTTTTCACAAAGTTTCCTTTTTTCTTGCACGGTTGTGTTGGAAATATTGTTTTGTTATAAAGACCCCTGTAATTTGGGCTAGCGTATGCGCCTTTTGGCAAGAAATGGGGTTTTTATACTTTGTTTAATAATACAAGTCGGGATCCGATTTTTTAGGTGCAGAAACAGTTGTAAATGGTATCTTATTCGGAACCGCTTTAAAATGCTTAACTGTCATTTGTTCACAATGAACAGTAATATAAGGTGTTTATACTAACCTCAACACTAGCAATTTAGAGGACCAAATGTTTCATTTTGATGTTGAAAAAAGACTGATAGTGGGACCTATTATTATGGCAACAATGGATTTTTCGCTGTCCACGTTGTCATACTTTACCTAAACCATAGAAGAAAGAGATGAGAAGGAACCACAACGATCCACTTTGCTTTTGACATCCATCTTCCGCCCACTAATTGCAATGAATTCATATCCTCAAAAGTGGCCCTTCCGAGTATCATCCTAATCCGATTTTCTCGCTCCAGAAAATTCGCAGTTCGTGGGTTTTTTTCTTCATTGTCGTAAAGATTCCGGGTTTTTTTTGGGTAAATCATTCATCCCAAACCCGAGAGTGTGGAGGGGGTGATAGTCCCGTAGCCAGTACCAAGGGAAAAAGTTTTCCATATTTCCCGATATAACCATATAGTTTATGTTTTATATTATATTCACTGTGACCAGTGAACGAAAGGTTATAGGGAAAAGTCCTAATCTATAAATGAGTCCGCAATATATTTCCCTAGTAAAAATGGCACGCGTAATAGGAATCAGCCATTAAATAGCACGATTTTGTTGTTCATGGAATATTCATGAGGATGTAATAACCACAATACCTACCGCAGACAGCCGGAAACCTTTGTAATAGCTAGATACTTTCTACATTTTTACTTATTCTGCATAAGTTTTCAAAAAATTCTCCAGTATTGATTGCTCGCCGATCATCGCAGAGTGATTGTATCAAAGGGTCTCGGTCGATTGTCTTCCTTTTGGCGGGTGAATGAATAAGAGATTAAATCCATTGGTGAAAAGTCCGTTGTGCTTCCTTATCATCTCTTTCTTCCATACCTACACTACATGTAATACAACCAATAAAATAGTCAATAGACCAGTTAACATCCTAGTGCACTTTCTTTTGTTGACTGCAATCATGCCTGCCAACTTATGGCCCATAGTATTAAAACTCTAACAGATACATAGCCCATGGTGTAACCGTCAGGCCGACCTATTTCTAGATACCAGGCCCTAACATTTTACAACTTGCTGCTTACTGGTCTATAAACCCACTGACATAGATTATCCAACTTATAGTTCCTTTTAGTTGAAGCACGTTTGATAAGTAAATGGAACTGAAAACTTATGCCTAACCCATACAAACGCAAAACCCACTTTGCATCGTGTAATCAAACTTTCTTTAGTCAAAATTCGGGAAATTAAACTTTGTCAGTGTACATTAAGGAGAGATTGGAGAATCTACAGTATAACATGCGGCCGTTGCATAGTAACTCATAGGAATCGAATGTGTTTTTCCATGCTTACTCTCTGTTTAATTCCTAAATATCATTTGCAATTCTTTTATTCTAATGCCATATTCTAAAACACTTGCAATCAAATCTCTTAGGATGTTTAAACACTTAACACAGGTGTTTTTCGCAGGACCACAAAAAGCGTTTTAATTTCTTAAAACACCGTGTTTTCAGTGATATTATCAATAATTAACAATCGTTGTGCACATTTTGTCCCGGCAAAGTCAGAAAACAATAAAGTTTTTGTACTTGGCCCTTTTCCTTTGAGTCACTATTGTACTGTGGGCACGAAGCGGTTCTTGTATAGATTAAAATCTTTCCTCCCTATTTTCACCTAATGGATATGACCCAAATTTTTCTCTAGCTTTATCATATATCATTACGAACAGTATAGTGTCATAAGCTTTAATTCCGTAAGACTCCCGAAGCGGTACAAAGCTATTATTGTCTGATTTTTTTATTCCTGTCAGTAAACCCCGGGGGGGGGGCCCCCTTGTATTCAAAGGTGGATAATTATGCGTGTGACAAGAAAACGCGTAAAAAAAAAGGGTCTCTTTTTTCCGACAGCGATGTACTCGCGTACAATGATTAGGGTGTCAAAAAATGCAAATATGGAAAGGGTATGTTTTTTCGTAACCCTGAAATTTTGATGTAAGAAAATAAAAATTTGCAATTGGAATATAGCACATAGCACAAGCCGATAATAAGGGTATAGTATCAACACAATGAAGTTGCTACTTGTTTAAGGCAGCAAACACTGACAAAAAGACTTTTTTATGATAGCAAAAAACAGACAAAAAGGCTTGTTTAGGGTATGTTTTTTTAGTCGGTGGAATACTTGTTTAGGGTTGCATTTCGGAAGTCCAGTTCACGCATCATAATCACCTTTGAATACCTGGCCCCCACCGGGCAGTAAACGCATATTGTCGATGGTAAAATTCATTTGGAGAGGGAATGTGTTTGAGATCAAAACTAAAAAGCCGTAAATGCACAACTTTGTTCAACAGACATTGATTATTTCCCATTTTTTACATGAACTTTTTTTTGTATGAATATGTAAAGGTTTCATACAGATTCAATATGAATAGACTGTCGTATAAAGTCTGAGACACCGCTCTCGATTCCTTTGTTTGGGCGTCAATCAAAGACGGATTTAACACTTAACTGCATCGGGGGGGGGTCCAAGGGACCAATTTTTTTTTTTTGGTTTTTCGGCCGGCTTTTTTTTAACGGCTGCAATATAATTCTTATTTGGTTTATTTTTTTGTATTTATCTAACTTAGTGCGCCTTGCATTGGTGACCAACCCAACCACACACAAAAAAAATCAAATCATCGCGTCGTTTTTGCGTTAATTAGCCATGGGTCCCCTGACTCCCCTTAGGCCGTACGAAGTGCCCATGCAAAATTTAAAATCTTAATAGAGGTATGTGATTCTGATTTTTCATAATGCATACACTAGTGATATTAACCAAAGTAATCATTAATTATAATTAAAAAATTCTTGGAAAGTATAGTATGCCAATGGTTGTCCATAAGATTTTAATACCATCGTATACTGTTTACTGTATGAACCTAATGTAAATTAATACAATGTAACCTAAAAAAGATAAAATGCACGAGACATTTCCTATTTGTGCTTATATGTTAAATATAGTTCATCCTTCACCATTAAAGCAATCAGCACAAAGTCTAGGTGAATCAGGCCGTAAAAGATGCAGAAACGAATTAGTGTCTTTTTCGCACATTTTACGCAAAATAAATCAATGTTTTGCCCTAATTTTCTTAATGAACAACTTTCTCCGTTTTTTTATTGTTTGAATGTATTGGAAGCCTTCTAACATGTGTTGGATTTCATCTAAAAATCCTTTATGAAAGTGGTTATAATTAGGGGGCCCAGCCCCCCCCCCCCCCCCCCCCCCCCCGCTATGGCACTAACGGAAGTGCAATCCCCTCATGCAGTTAAGTTTTACGTGGTCATGGACTGAGGTTGGGTGAAGAGGAGGATTAGGCCCACGTACATATTGTAGTTTGTTATTAGTGACCAAAACGCTCAGTACTTAATGATTGGACCAGGCTGTCAAATATTATTTCTGAACAAGACAAATAAATGTAAACGTCTCAGAGTTTCTATATCCTAGTGACGTGAAAGGACCTTTGGTGACTAATACTTTAACTGAATGCTCCAGAGTTGTTTTCAAGTTTGGTTGTTTGGAATTTATTCGGTGCATTTACCTATGTACAATCTTCTTCATGATGAAACGGGACCTTTTTTTTAATTATGCCTTAATCTTATCCGCTAACGTGACTCGATTTCTATTGTACTGCTTGGTGTAAAGTATACAACCTCTCAGAACGAATGGAATCTCGCCACGCCCCAAAAACTTTTATGAACTGACAGG
Source organism: Ophioderma brevispina (assembly GCA_023653785.1). Taxonomy (NCBI): domain Eukaryota; kingdom Metazoa; phylum Echinodermata; class Ophiuroidea; order Amphilepidida; family Ophiodermatidae; genus Ophioderma; species Ophioderma brevispina. Next base: position 28,366 of record JAMKCH010017269.1, read on the forward strand.
AATAACAAATCATACCTATAGACCTATTAGCAATGCAACATTTGAAATTTTATATGAATGTTTTTCACCAGTTAAATATTTTTTTCACGTTTACGTGATGTCAAAAAAGTATTCGCCATCGGATATTTGACGTCGATTTATGGAGTATAAATCACCTCAACCGTAAATAAGGTAACGCGACTTCCTTATCGGCATTGTGAAACAAATTAGCACACCGGAACAGATTGACTTTCTTGCTCTAGAGATGATATAAAGTGGTTTGTTTCAAATCATGTGATTTTGTGCACAATTTTAAAAAAAAAAAAAAAAAAAAAAAAAAAACCAAAAATTTAATAAATAAAAATAACGCCTGAAATGTTTGGAGCTTTCCTATAATATTGTGAACTACAGGATTTTAGCAGATAAAATTGATTAAACCATGATGAACTTATAATTAAAATATTATTAATACTCTTTCCCTAAATATAACCCCAAAGTACTTTTATCAGCGTTCTGATTGGTTGACGGGGAGTATTGCGTGTAAATAGCATTTTGTCACGCACAATGCTCGAGGAGCAATTGTAAAATATGCTCCTGAAGCATGGAGAATATTCTTTCGAATACTGCTGCCGGAGAACAATATTTGGCCAAATGCTACTGAAGCATATTGCGTCAAATTTGACTTAGAATAATGTCTCCCATATTATCTAGTTCCAGGACCGTATGGTCCAGCCCATATTATGGGCCAAAATCGCACAAAACCCTTGCGTGGGAGGAAGAAGGAAGTAAGACAAGTATTCACGGTATTAAGAAAATTTCACACATCGTGGTTGTGTTGTACACCTCAAAGCTCAAGCACAAGATCACATCATACTGCGGGTAATTAATCTCTTACAACATTTGCGTTTTATATCAAGTTTGGGAAAATAGTGTTGTATCATCGTGGAGTGCGTAAAAGATGGCCCATCTTTTTTGGCTGTGAAAATAGCGTACATTAGAATATGTTACTATTTTTGTTTCCTTTAAAACCGGTGATCCGCATGGGTGACGGGTCAACAACCAGATCTGACGTCACAGGGGGGCGAGTGAAGACCATTGACTTCATCGTTGAACCTGACAACTTGCTAGGAATTGATGTCCAAGTAAAGATAAAATCAAACAACGTGAAGTTAAGCTTTTATATTATCAAAGTGTCATGGATAAGTAAATAATACCCGGACCACCACAAATACTATTTAACACACTGATTCTCATTGTTTTGATGTACCATTTTTAGGCATTGAATGGTAAGTGTTTTTTTTCCTGTCACTATTTCATATTAAATTGTAGAGATTGTAAAACAGAATACAAAAACATTAACGTTTTAGAAAGACTAATATAATGCCGAACCAATTAGTCAGCACTTACTCCGGTGGACTAAACAAAACTCCGGTTGACTACCAAAACAATTTTAAAAATGGTTATTACAAAATTGTTACATCTCTCAATGCTTCATATACTGATAATTACTTCTTTGTATTGATCATATTCCAATCAAAAGAATATACCGTGACATTCATGCCTGTTAAAAGTGTATAAGAAGTAGAAAATAAAAGATAAGGACACCAACCTTCGACACCTTAATTAAAGGTGGCAACAGAGATTTTGAGGCCCCTAAATAATTTGTCATAATAGGTAATTTCATCATTATTAACACTCAGTAGATTTCTTACCTTGTATTTATGCTATCGAAATGCTTAAAAGAGAGAAAAAGGTGATTTTGATTTGCGCATATCAATGCAAAACTGAGTGTGAAGTTCGTATTGCTCCTATACGAAATAGATATTTCACAATTTTTGTTCAAAAGAAACTTTTCTCAGCTTAATCCTTTCAGGGAGGGGTATTTTTGATGGAAAGCTTTAACATCGGACCAAAATCAGTATTTTCTTTTTTAGGGACACCCGATATGTGAACTCTCTCGTTGCACCTTTAATTTCTTAGTGACCCCCCCACCCCCTGGGTGCTATCGGCCGATTGGATTAGTTATTCATAGGGATTGAAATTAACCAATCAGAGACATGATAAGAAAAGTTTAAATGTGCCCAAGAACATCAAAGGTCTATTGCTAAGGCTTGTCAAAGATTACTATAACTATAACTAAACTATCTTATAACTACGTATAATGAGCCAATCAAATATACCGTAAGGACAAAAAGTATACGCGGGGGTAACTGTATGTTTTTAGGATTCTAAGTGTAGCGGCCAAATTAAATCATTTATACCCTCGTCCTATAGACTTACCAGCTCACCTTTTGGGGACTTTTCGATGCATAATCTTTCGTTTTAGCACAGAATCGGAGAAAGATTTATTGTATTAAACAAGTTAGCTCAATCAGGTAAGCGCTCGACTCCAGTGTATGCTCATCCATGCATATAGGCGTGCGTTCGAGCCCTGTGAGATTCAGCTATCTTGTATTTCCCTGGACAAGAAATTAACCGCTTGGTTGTCCCGATTTACCCATGCGATATTTGGGAAGCTGGTCCCGGCTGCGATGGTTATCTCGATGTATGTTTGCTGATAAGGGAAAGCGCTGATCCCGATCTGCTGTATCCCTTGAAATGATGCTAAATGGTTTATGCCTATAGTAGATCCAACCCATTGTGTCACCAGAGGAAAAGTTTTGGACATCGTCGATTAGTTGGGAGAGGAGACACAAAAAGAAAATGTGTGGCCCAATTTACTTCTAAGATAATCTGGTTTTCATGTTGACATCATTTTTACAAAGAGAGTGCAAAGACTTTTGTGTTTGCTCAAAAGTCAGTAACATTCAATTCACCTGTTACATTGGATACCACTGAAGCAAATATGAATAGTTAATGCGCTTACGTTGATTTTTAATACTTTCATTATAAAGCACATGATTGATTTTTCACTGGTATCGGACTACATGTTTCAATAGATTTAACGTGGAATTTTAATTTCCACCCACTGCACATGCCCCTCATTCAATGCCCATACCTTCGGAAAAGTACTAAAGGTGACACGATGGGTTGAATCTACTATAGTTATGGTTGGGCCACAGTGATCAGCGGCCATTTGTGAAAGCGCTTAGAGGAAAAAGCATACGGCGCTATATAAATCTCTGCTATTATTATTATTATTATTATTGTTATTATGATATTCCTCCAGAAAACACGCGACATTGCGTCGAGAGACCAGTCCTTATTTACGCCGGGGGAGGATAATTTCCCGGAAGATTTCAACCTTTTTTTCCGCGAAGAAAATCGTATTCCCACTTCACTTCTGTTCACAAATTGCGGAAATCCCCCTGATTTTACGAAATTTCTCCATTTAATTCATGTATCTCTTCTGTTTTAGTTAAAAATTTCCATATTCTCCTCTGCTGCTTAATTTTTATTCGTATTCCTCCCTAAACTCCTCCATTTCCCCTGGTGTAAATAATGACCCTTCCCTAATAATACAATTCGACATGAAGGATAATAATTGTGGACAAGTAATGTGATATTGCGTCGTAAGACATGACGCAAAGGGCCACATTGAGATATCTGGAACTTATTTTGAACAAATTTCGATGTCCTTTCGTTTTGGTAAATATTAGTATAGAAATTTTAGCAATTATGATGGATTTAGTTCACATGCTTATCAACAATATTATTTCAAGAAGAAATTTAGTACAGTCGGTTAAGAATTAGTTCGCAATTTTGAAAGAATGGTTACGAGAAAATTAAAAATGGTGACTTGTCATGTTTTCTTACATTCATTTGCCTGATATGTTTAAATCAACAGCGATTGCTCCAACAACGAAGAAAGCATTCACGACAATAACATGTGAGTAACTATGGATTATAATATACTCGTATTAAAGAGGGATGATCCGATTTAAGTATATAAGTGTTCTTGATAGAATGCACATGGAAACATCCAAAAAGTGGACTTTTGGTTGGGAGTTTTGCGTCTTTCAGGGTGTTCTTCTCTCACCCTTTTTGCACACGTTTTTTTACAAGCGAGGGTGCTAATGAAAGACAAATGTGGAAACACATTTTTAAAAAATATTTCGAAAACTGGACACTTTCAAAGTTATCTATTACTTTGCATAAATCTGATCAAAAAAACATACCGAGATCCATTTTTGTATAAAAATAATCGTAATAAGAAACTATTTTATATAAAATAAAAAGAATGCAAGTAAAAGATATCCCATTTGTTTGCCTAGCCAATATCGTAATCGTAGTGGATAGGCAGTAATTATTTTTCGTAAGTGTGCCGTCGCATCATTCCTTTCTTGAATTTTTTTCTGTCTGCCGAAAGCTTTTAAACAAATACTTTTAAAATGCATTTAATCTGGTTTTTTTTTCAGTGCTCCGATGAAGTGTTGCACTTCACAGGAATAAGTGTGCTTGGGAACTGATTTCCGCGCTACCGATTATCATGTAGCAAAACTCAATTTTTGAAATCAAATATATATTACAAAATAATACAAGCTTTTTTTTTTCTTTGGGTGGGTGTGGATGTTAGTACGTACACGTACGCACACACTCACAGCCAGGGCCGTATATTTTTTAAGGAGGACGATTTTTTTTTAAGCGTACTTCCCCAAATTGCAAGGTGGGGAGCGAATATGGCAAAAGTTGGACTTTGTTACCGAAATGTCTAACTTTTTTTTTCGACAAAAAAAAACCAAACATTAATTTTTACTTCCTTTTGGGGCGTTTCACGCTCTTTTGGGGGGTTTAGAGGCTTTTTAAAATTTCAATGGAGCGTACGCCCCCACCAGCTCTTCCCTGGTTTACGGGCCTGTTCACTAGTCCACACTTGTCGCTTCTGGTGACCGAGCCAGCCAATAGAGCGGAGCAATGGACCCAGGTCACATATATCCATGTTCACCCCCGACTACCGAAACGGTTTGAGACCGCTTTTAGGTAGTAATGGACCATCTATTCAATGCTTATAGGTAATTAGTACTCCAAATTGTGGTGTTCACTTTTTTAATGTAGGGGCCAATTTAAGTTTACACGGGGGTCAAACTTTTTAAAATGCTCAAATCATGTTGAAATGAATGCTATATTGGTCCGTCTATTAGTCATGGTTCCGAAATTGTATAGCTTATACCATCTTAATTGTATTGTGGTCAAAGTTCCTCCAATTTCTTTAAAAAAAACGAACGTTGTTCAGCTAGCTTACTTTGTCAAATAAGGAATAGTTTTTGTAGCATCTTCATGCATACGTATCATGTTATGCGCCAAAAAGGGGCAAAATAATCCAATTGGCGTCGACCTTCTTGCCCCTTATCTCGGTAATAAACATTTAAAATAATCAAAACTATACTTTTTTGGAGTCCATCTTTCCTCGGGGCATAATTTGTAAAGTATTTTAAAATGTAATTAAATTAACTTTAATGTTGACCCCTGTACAAATCGAGATTGCCTTTTTTTACCATTTTAGTCGATATAGAGGGTCCCCATAACTACGTACCTAACGACCAAAGGTGTTAAAAACCTTTAGGGGGGGGTAAACTAATGAACTTCTTAAATAAGCCCCTGCCTATTAACTTGACATGCTACCCCAATAAGACAGTGCTTTAAAATTTCCGTGTGACCAGACACTATATGTGTTTTGGATTAGTGTTTTGGCCTGGTCCGAGCTCCTCCCTATTGCGATAGAATTTCTTTCCTTTTTTTACTATTTACTTTCTTTACAAGGATAACTTTTATTCAATTCTATTTTTCTCGTGTATCTAGTGCGCATTCTTTTTTTCAGATTTCATAGGACCCTACTGGCAACAAAGAACTAAAGCTGTCCGGATCGTACGTGGCAGAGTCGGCTCCGTTTGGATACCGTCGATCCAAATACCATGTATACCATAGAGTGGTCGCAATATTACCCGGCAACGTATTAAAACATGTTGGATCTGTCAAATATCACCACAGAAAATGTATTTCTTACTTTCTAACATGTACTGAAATAATATACAAATATTGACTGCTATGAGGGGCAATGGTTGAAACTATAGGCCAAGGTGATCTCGAAACCATACTATGCCCCGAGGCGTAGCCGAGGGGCATAGTATGGCTTTCGAGATCACCGAGGGCCTATAGTTTTCAACCATCGCTCGCGATAAAAAGCAGTCCTATTTGTTTTATATACCGAATTGATATTTTTTTGTCATCTGATTGGTTACAAGAACATTCTAAGCCAGGAGGATCTAACACAGCCTATATCATGTGTAAGCTCATGAACTGTAGGCCATGTTGTCCTGGCGGTGCATGCATGGTTTAACACTTTTGTGTAACTTAGGCCAAACTTGTCACGAATTATGCAATCAACCTTCTTGTGTTGTGGAAGTGATGTTTGGAGTCCAAAACGGATCCCCGTAATCGACTCTCTTGCCATTTTTTTTTGTCGGCAAGATTAGTACAATTTTCCTTGCAGCTCCGATTCCACTTTTCCACGGCCTGCAGATGGCCGTCCTTGTGTCAAATTATTTATAATCCTCGAATTTCCGGTGTATTTTACCTGCCGTTTGGTATGAGCTGTATCTCTGATTCCTTTCAGATCTTAATCTACAACTATAGGCGGAGTCACCATGAGTCTATGCTATGGCTATGGTTTGAGAATCACCGCTACAACATTTCCTAACCCGATGAAAACACACACACATCACGACTAAATGTGATATTCCAACTTATATTTCTGTCACAATCCACCTATACCACAATGTTGTCTCTTGATTATGGCCTAAATCGTGGATCTAGGTGCTTATCAACGGTAGAAAATCGTTTGCCAGCGACGCGTCAAACCTGAGTGCCGATGCCCTGGGCGCAGCCATTTTTAAGTTCTCCAAAAAGCAAAGCGCGACGCCGATGGCGCTATGACAGGTCGCTGTCAAACAACATCAGAGGGATAGGTTTCAAGTACGATCAGTAACAACAACCTCAAGGCATGAATAGGCCTACTGATGCTGCCATCAGCCATTCCTTTGCTCTTGTTTGTATCCCCGGTTTGTATCAGACTTTACACTACTGTCCAGCACAGACTCTCCACATACGAGTAAACAAAATCGTCTGCTCTATTCATCTCTTACACCAGCTTCAATATTTACATCATAATACGGATGAATAGTTCTTACGACAGTCTTTTTACGCTGGGAAGAGGTGTCCAGGGCATAGTTTATGAACCTGCCGCCTCTTCCCAGGCCATAGTTCATTTTTTGTTCAATCTTGAAGCAGTTGAATTATGCCTCCACTTTTAAACCACTCGATGAACTGGATCTATATATGAGTATATAAGATTAAATATTAATAAAAAAATCATACTTAAGGTTCCGTTATGACAATATCTATCAGACTCTTGAATTTTTTTGTGATTTTTGGACTTGAACGAACGAACGAAGCAACTGCATATTGTCGAGGTATGGTTTTTCAATTTGAATAGACATGAAAGCCCCGAAATTTTTAAAAAAAAGTTTATATTGTGTCAGTTGTTGATATCATTATTATAATTAGTTCTATTGCAGTTGCATATCCTTATTTTAAGTGTAACAATGTCATTAACTGCAGATAAAAGGTTCAAGTTTTGTATAATTATTTAAAATATATTAATTTAATTATCACTTTTTGACTTAATTCTAGGAAATAAAATGTTTAAAGGGGCATTTCGTGATCAACAGCGTCATCCCCTTCCTTAACTAAAAAAGTTGAGATTTTTATTTCATCTGAACCGTTAACATTAGTAATCCATGTGTACGTAATCTTACGTGCAAATTCGGGCGTATCTGTAGGAAATTCGCAATTTTGTATTTTCTGTCCGTAAACGGACAGAAATTATAGCACAGTGGCCTATGGGACCGTGGAAAACGAGCAATTGCTCATAACACAAAACCGCAAGGTCGGGATCAAGTAAAGAAAAATGAATAAAACGGAAGGTGCTGGAATCACGAAATGCACCTTTAAAGGTCCCAGGAAATGCAAATAGATTTGATGTGGTTTGTGTCAAGTCTACAAGGAGGGACCAGAAAGCATTCAATATTTGGGTTGGTGATGACATCATTTGGGGTACCATTGATTTTTCAGAGAGTAATAGAAAATTCCAGGTGACTGGTGTGAATCTATTCATGACACTGACTGAAAATCAATAGTTTCACTATAGTAGATTTCAAATTACGTGAGACTCCATACATAAATCCAAAGGGGTGAGGGTTCAATTCCCGGCCATGTGGAGACTAGGCCTTTGTTGCCATCACAAAACATACTGTGTCCATGGTACAAAACTACTCTACAGAATCGGCTTACTGGAACCGGATGCATTCAGAACTACAATTGTCTGTTAATGATAGAAGGACTTGTCAAATCCGCTTTGTGCTAATCTCTTATTCAAGTTTGGCCCACGTTTTATGGCAAAATAAAAACTTAGTTATGTTTTGTGTGCATTGATATAAGAATGCATTATTTCTCCAGTACTCTGATAAAGAATGATATTTTGTATTGTCAAAAGTAAGTTATATTCAAATAACAACATTTAATGAAATATTTGCTGGTGTTTTCATCCTGATACTTCAAATGAAACATCCAACCTATCTTAGATGTGAAACAATGTATTTATGTCAACATTTATTTACTAGCTACATTACTATACATTGTATGAGTACCATAAACTTTTCTACCTGTGGCCATTAAAATATTTCATCTTACCTCTCACGGTGAATGGACAGACCTAAAACTTTTAATGAGGTCTCGCTTATTTTGAAATCTACTATAATGATGTCACTGGTAGTGTATTCTTATTCTGGCCCTGTTCATTGGAATGGAATGTCCAATAAAGATTTGGAGTAGATTTATCATCTCATTTCCTGGGACCTTTAATGATCATCTAGTTGTCCTGACTATGTGCAGACGGTGCAGGACTGTATAAGATTAAGGGGACTTATGTGTCTTTGCCTGTATGGCATATTTTGGCATTCTGTCACTACATTCGTATCTACGTCACTTTTGCTTTGAGAAGTAAGGCGATCAATAAATCATGCTCTCTTGTTTATACCATGATACATGCCACAGAAAACGTTACATTTATGTACATCAATAGGTTATGGTTCTCATCCAAGAATTGATTAAAGGTGCATGTTCCGATCGTCTTTGGGACCCCCATTATGCATTATTGCTTCTACCATTGAAACCGCAAGTTTGTTTCCCACGGTACTTGACGGGGCGTATGTGCAAGTGCCAGGCTCTCATATCAAGCAGAGAACACAACAGACATAAATCGGAACAAGCACCTTTAAATCTTATTAAAGACAATCGATCTTCAGGTGAGGCTATGTTGGCCTCAATCCACGCCACATAAAGTCGTATTGATTATTGATACATACAATCTTTCAGCATGAGTAGAATCGTCGAAAAAATTTAATGAAGTGAAACGAAAAATCACACAATAGATAGGGAGTTTCCGTAATCTGACCCATCTGGCACACTCTTTTTCTGACACATTTATGAATTCGGAAACCTTAACGGAATAAACTTCTGCTTTATTCCGTGAAGGGTTTCCGAATTCATAAGTGTGTCAGAAAAAAGTGTAACATGGGTCAGGTTACGGAAACTCCCCTGAAATTCGGTGAATTCTTTTCAGGTGTCTTTGTCAACGACAAGACTGCGTTCACCTTAGACATCTGGTGGGGTGCCGTACACGAGGCAGATGAATATCACGTAAGTAGAGTTTATTCGAACTGCTTTCCGGTGTCATGAATTACGGGGTCCTACCTTTTGTGTTTTCCAATGTTACTATACTATACAGGGGTTGCCCCAATAAAACTTTACCCAAAAATGAATGATATTTTCCCCTTTCTGTAATTTGATATCTGTGGATTTTATTTTATCATAAGAATTGGTAATTGAGCGTCTTGCCTGAAAAAAGTTTATCCATTTTGTTTGAGTGGTTTTTCAAGATATGGTCCAACGACAATGAGCAGCAAAACAGACTTGTCCATGAGTATTTCTGATGAATATAATACCGGGCTTTTCAATCTAAAATCATACGAGCGTGCAGTCTGTGCTTAAAGCCAGCTAATCTTTTTTTGAACGAGAACTTTAACCATTCTCATAGCATGGCACCTCAATGTACGCCACAACAACGAGCCTTCGCGGTTACCAGTTTTGTTAGTAAACTAACAACTGGTTATCTTTGATAGCTGTGCAACTGCAATGGCCAAACAGGTTCCCTGGAGTGAGAGTTACAACCATGCCTGCTAATCTGTAACATAGAGAAAACTGTTTGAAGCAGAGGAATTGGAAACCGTGTCGCGAATGTCTCCAGATCGTCACTTCAGCGCAATCGTTAGTGATGACATCAATTGTCATCCATACAAAATTATAGACGTGGATTCAGGTGATCTCACCGTATGCTGGCGTTTTGGAATTTGGCCTAATCAACAGACCACGGAGCTTCTTAAGAGAACTTGTTTGTTTGTAATGAGGCCAATAAGGCCAATTTTCCAATGACTGGCTAACTCTCACAATGTGAGAGATTATGCGCCAAACGGGAACCCTCCCAATGAGTTTGTCTACGACCAGACTACTGATCGTCAGGAAAGTTTTCAGTTTTTATCAGCTTTCCAGTAACAATAACCTAATGAGCCATTTTTATTGATGGAATTTTGAATGGTGCCCGTTATCTCAATATCATTAATCAAATTTTGAACCGTCTGAGAGTTCGGAGGATTTTTTAGCAGCAAAGAAATGGAGCAATTGTCGTGCCTGGTTTCTTCAAGAAGGGGGAACAGCACAAGGTCTGTAATGGTTAGAGAAAACGCCTTAAAGGAGAACCCGACAACGAATAATATTCAACATATACCTATAAAATAATTATGACCACATGAGTGGGCTTCATAGAAAAAACAGACATTTATAACCTAACAATGATACTTTTAAAACCATATCCCCACCCCCCGTCTGACCATGTGATATTAAAAAATCGCAATAGTGGATAACATCTTATCGATACGACCGGGACGTTCAGGTCAATACATGCATAGGAAATGCCATACAAGGCTCCAAGCGGCCTATAATGCCTATATTTCCTAGACTTTTTTAAACCTCTCCCGATAAATCCCTTAAACTCCAAAACCTATATCCCTATATTTTTTCTCCACCACGAAATTCCCAAAGATAGATGATTTGACTGGTTTTTCACAGAATTGATCAAAAGCATTGCTTCAGAGTCTACAATGTTCTTTACAAGGAGCTTTTAAACAGCACTACAAATTTGGGTGTCTCCAATCTTAAAATAGCTGGTTTAATGTATGAAGAAAAAAAAAAACTAGTCAGCTTTCAGTCTTTGTCCATTTTAGGACTTTCGGATTTGACGGACTTTATTGAGGCATAATCTTTTCGTAGTATGAGTAAAAGAAAGATCTTTTTGCCAGAAATCATAGAAAGCGCCTGTAACAATCTTTACAAATAGATTGCTATACAGACCGCAGAGTGGTAAACTCCGACTACAAAACAATTGCAAGTAAATTTTTTCTCCATGGGAGGGGGCTACTAGATTTAGTTTGGTTGAGGGTGTGCAGCTGAACTTGAAACTTACCCATTATAAGGGTAATGTGGTAAAAAAAACAATTTCTGAGGATTTTGCATACAGTACGTATCTTTTCAAGATTTTTTTTTTGGACTTCAGCACAAGCCCCAGAAGGTCTTGGCCTTTTTTAAGATTTTTAGGCAGTTTTGAGAGGAAATGACAACTCTTGCCCCAAAGGACATTGGATAACACAACATTTGGTATGAGATGCAGATCTGCAGGTCAAAGGTCAAGGTCAAATTGTGAAATTGTGTTTGTGTTTTCCACTCTTATTCCCCTGGATTGCTATATAAAATATCTGTCAAACTCTTGCTCACTCTTATATTGCATTTTACCAATTCACTTCATACTTTGTGAAAAAGAATCCACGGTCTCAAGATGCACCAGGTGTGTTACACAGGTTTGATATATAAAGACCTATGTGACCTTTGAACTAATGTGGTTAAAATATGTCATTCTGCGGCAAGTTAGGTGCTATGACCATCAACTTGCTAAAAAAAGATAACCAGCCAACTCATACAGATTGGACACAGATTGACCGCTAATGAGCACGACTGTGAGCTTTACCTATTTTTTGTCAAATGTAATTTCCTACAATGCGGGATTATGTTCAATCAGGCTCAAACGAACCACTGGCCCAAGATTATTACAGAGTGTTACACGGAGGCTACAGTCCCTTGACACTTATTAAAATCTAAAAATTTGCTACCCAAAATTGCTCAAAAGAACAACTGGCTAAGGACTCGGGGGTTTACACATATTGACCTTTATGACCCATGTGACCTTTGAACAGTGTTTTGAGAAAAAAAAAATCAAATGCAACTTCCTTGGTTAATGAATGCATTGGTGTACAGTGGATTCAAGTGCTGATATTGACATTGTTACATAAAAGTGTTGATAAGATAGATGGAAGCAGATCTATTACCACTTCTAAAATAAACTATTTGTGTTGCCAAAAGATAGCAGAAGCACATGTACAATATTCGCACTGTATAAAGTGAGGGTTTCCATGTATCCAAGGTGACATTTAATAAACTTTCTAAAAACTTATTGCAATCTTTCAACAAAATAACACTTTGACCTATAGTTATTGGGACCAAAATCAAAATAGGTCAAACTTTAAATGACTTATATAGAGTCATATTTGAAATAATACATCTGCAGAAACTGGATTCCTCAAAACAAATAGGATAGGTGCACAGTCATAAACATTCCCCCTCCAATTATTTAATTACTTACAACATGAGATTTATCTACATGTAATATAGTCAATACCGCCAGAGACGACTCCATTGTTGGCACATATCTTTCCCTTATGAATTGAAATGCTGCTGATATACAATGAAAGGCGTCCACATTCCAAGTGAAATACTACAATTCCTATATTTTTCCCTTAATTTCTCCCTTGTTTATCCCGATATTATCCCTATAATTCTGTTTTGTTTTGCCCTATATTTAGCCCTTATTTTGCAAGGGTGCACTTGTAGCCCTGACATTTAAAGCATCATTTTGAATATGTTGACGCTACTGTGCGTCCGTATCGCATATACATATCCCCATATACAGTACGCGAATTTCCAATAGCGCATGGTCGCCAAATGCTTTTAATTCGATTTATGGTTAGTATAATGCCTTTTTCCCTGCAAACACTCCATAATGTGTTCATAATTGTTTTTATAACGTAATATTGTGTAATATTTCTTGATACGGTCTCCTTTAAGGAACTCTTTCCCATCGGATCGTTCGATTAGGGCCATGGGGTGGAATGGCCCCCTCGGTCACCGATCTAATTCCGCAGATTTTTTGGGGCTATGGGGGTGATGTAAAAGCTAGAGTTTACAATGATGGTCCCAAAACACATTAACAGAACTACGACGACGGATAAACGATCAGTTTACTGCAATTAGGAGAACGCGTGTCCCCATCAGAGCTGTTCAACACATCCACTCCCTGGCTACCAAGTGCCTCGCAAATCAGGGAGGACATAAACTGCGGAAGAAACTAAATGGGGGTAAAGACCCTTTAAAATATAATTACTTTTGATTTGCTGTTTGTGTTCAACCATGCCTTAGAAAATTATGCTACGGTGGACAAGTCCTGTTTTTTCTTGACTTTTGTTCAGTGGAACATATCTTGAGAATCACTAACAAATGAACAAAAAATTTCAGTAAGAATCTCTATTACCCATCTCTTTAATGAAGAAAAAAAATAAAATCCACAGATTCCAAATTGCAGAAAGTGGAAAAATATTACTTTTCCTTTTGATAAAGTTTTTACAATCATCATTCTGGGGTGGGAGGACACGATCTGCTTCGATTTGGGATTGGGGATTTCCAAACGGTAATTTGGGGAACTGCTACGTGCATTTACTAATGGCATCTCTGTCTCAGTGACATTACAAATCCAGCTCTAAAACCTTCGTTCAAAAAGATTAGTAATATCATGATAAGTTAAGAAAAAAATTATTGACGTGAAACAGGCAATTTTCCCATAATGGTCGGTTAGAATTTAATATTCGGACAGGCCTAGCCTTTACTCAAGTCCTGTGTGTGACGGTCGACATGCCGCTCTCCAACTCCCGTTAAGTCTTGAAAAAGACTAGCCCTCGGGTTACTCCGGAAGTTGATGGTCGTTCTGTTTGCTGTTAGGGTGTCATGTCCTCCCCCCGGTCATTTAATTTCAGCACTGTTTTAACCACGTGTAACAGCCCCACAATGTTCCGTATAAGCGCTTTCACAGGATGTCAATAGGTTACGTTGGCCTGACTTGCCCCCAAAACAACCCAAGCATACAGGACCGGGAATACAAACGCATCACCCGATAAATATCTTACATTTTCAGGTGAACCAGGTCATGTATTGTCTTCACATATGCTTGGGATATCTGGAATAAACAAAAGACCATGCATTCAACATAATTTACCTTCCGTGAAACTTGGTCTTATAATGTAGCTGGGGCACTCTCTTAGCTTCGTCACAGGGTTGGGCCCCCGGGGGGGCACTCACATATAATATGAAATGGATATGGGTGTAAGGCTGGCACTTCCAAACCCAGGGACATTCGGTGACAGAGAACTCCAAAAAATAGGGGTCTTTGGGTGAGAGACAGGCAAATGTGCAAAATGTTCCCAAAAAATGGGGTCTTTGGGTGACAACGATGCTAAAAATAGGGTTCTTAACAGCCTTTCATACGCATCACTTTTCATATGGGAGTGCCCCCCCCCCTCCGGGGTTGGGCCGTTAAGTGACCCTACTTTCTGGTGACCCTGATGAATTCAACATTCTTTACGGAATGAAGTGCGTGTGACCTGCACTTTAATTCCGTAAAGGCTGTCAAATCATAGGGTCACCAGTGCGTCTTTGGAAAAATGCCTCAACCATCGCTTTCCTTGATGAAAATAATACAGTTTTAGTATAGGATTCACAGCATTATAATCCCTCACTAATAAAATGACACTTTGTTATACATCATTCCTGAAACAGACAGAAACAAAAACAAACAAAGTAATGAAATTGGTGTAAAGGAAGTTTTAAAATTCACAAGTTATGCCAGGGTTAGTCGAACAAAGTGAAGTTCGAAAGTTGCTTTGATTGTAAAATGTTTGCAAGTCTGGTGACACGCATGATTATCCTACCTTGTACATGTTGTATAAAGCACTTTCCTTGTAAGCTATAGTCAAATTAATTAAAAATAAGGCCGAACTCGCCAGTAATTGCAATTACAACAAACTTAGAGATACTGTTCTTAGAATCAGTGATAGAATAATCTATCAAAGTCACAATTGGTAGAAAGAGTGGAACGTGCAAAAAAAGGGGGCAACGTTTACACAGGGTTCAAAATTTCAAAGTGATAAAATCTAGCTAATCTGTACACCAACGTGTTTGCGGTGACCCTATGAGACCAGAAACAAAATGGTAACCAGATCTGTCCAAATGGAGACCCTATCAAAACCTATTCAAATAGACACGCTCGGGGCCAGGCAATATTACCATTGGAATTTTAACCTGGGATTTCACATCCATTTAAGCTATTTTTTGGGACTGTTTGTTCTGTTTTGAGAATGATATCAACACAAAAATCATCATTATAACAGATTCCTGCTAATTTTATACTCTATCTGAGACTGAAAAGTAAAATTTGATACCCTATGTGAGACTGACAGAGACATTGGTTGAATTTGATACCCTATATTGCAAGTTTCGAGGCTTGCCTAGGTCTCGCGTTTTTTGTAACTCGGGTGGTTACCAGACCAGAATACCCAGTTATCCCCCAGGTGTAACATAGGGATTAGATAGGCCTAAAAGTTTATTTCAAGATGACCAGACGAATAATTTGCCGCCAGTTTCGACGAAATCGAAGCACTCTAAAAATTGTACTCAGAATGACCTTGAAGCATTTGCCTTACAGCTATTGAAATGTTGTCCAAACTATACATTATTTTGATTATCATAAGCTGACAAACATATCGTTGAACAAATAAACACAATTAGAACACTTTATAACCCCATGTGCGAGACTTTCCTCCTTTTTTGTGTGTTCAACCCTCCGTCCAATATTTCATAAACTTTTTAAAGTATTTTGGAAATTCATTCCACTTTAACCGATGACCTCAACTCACATTGCCCAAGGATTTCACGATGGTAGATTCTTCCACTAGACACCATGGTCTATAATTTTTAGCAATAAATTGCAATTGTTACCCACGCCACGTTTCTCTCCAATTTCTATCCGGTTTGTGTGGACGATGCTGTGTGGATCAACTACCATGTCTGTGTAAACAGCGCAGAAAAACCCTCCTATCTATCTATCTACTATCCGCCGCATCGAGATGCATGTTCACCATGTAGTGCCAATGTCCCAGTCCGCTGGATGTCCCGAGCAATCACATCAATGTGAGGACATGGGCGACGACCCCCAATAACCACCACCCGTGACGTCTGAGCACAACTTGATCAATCGCACGACGAAGTAACCGACCAATCGTACACGGCGTTGGGCAAAAGAAGATGTCATGTGCTCATGCAGGATCGTTTACTCGCATAAGAGCCTGAAAACAATCCTTAAGAAAGGTTATTCCATTAGTTGTTGGAACTGTTGGACTGAGTGATTTCACACATACCATAATTGGTAGGAATTGGTCCGAAACGGTATTCTTTCTACCCTTGTTGCTGTAACGCCTATTCCATCTACAGGGCGTCTCAAAAAAGGTAAACACTCGAAATTGCTTGTTTTAGCCAGGAAATCATGTCTAATTTATACAAATTTATGTAAAAAAAAAGGACATATCTTTTCGGCCAGTATTTACCCCCATCCGATACAGCTTTTGTCAATCTGGAATATACGCAATTGTTTGCAGGTAACGAAAATCACTCTGTGCCACTTTTCAATATAGCGATAGCAACAACACGTTTCTGAATAACATTTCAAACATAGCATGGTGTAAAATAACAGCAATCCGTACATACCATTTTCCATGATAAAATCTTAATAACTTAATTTAAAGAATCTCTTACTAATATTTCAAAGTCATGAAATAAAAATATTGCACAATTTCCATACTTTGGATTGATAAATTGAACGTATCAGTACCACTTATTTCTTGCACTCAAAAGAGAATGTAATGCCAACAAATTCCACAGGCTATAGCAATCATGAGTCATATCTGCAAAAAATGTTAACTTGAACCAATAATGGTATAGTCCATATGAGTTTCAAATATTTGTTTCGATTTGTGCACAAATTAAGTTCATGATCTAAGTCCTTCTTCTTGTTCTTGAAAATAAAGTCCATAATCTGGGATGGGATGAGAAAAAAAGTTCTTAACTCAATATCCTCTTCCTTCGACATGACCTCGCTGAATGCAGTCGTGCGGGCTCGTGAACGCATTGACTCGACAGCCCTCCCTGGCACCCTGCTGCGGCTGAGTTGCGTGACCTAGTCTGTGATCCTTCTCTGCAGTTTTGGGATACTCGCGGGTGGTATTCTGTAGACTTTGCTGTCTTCAAAATCCCCATAAATAAAAGTCTAACGGCGTCAGGTCTGAGACTCTCGGGGGAAACTCAACGTTGTGACCGATCCCAACCACTCGGTGCGGAAAAAAGTTCCCTGGAACCTGTCGTGAACAGCTCTTGAACGATGACAGTGCATCTTGGACCCACCACACTTTCCTAATGGAGCCATTAGCGTTCAGCTGATACCGCCACTTACGTAGAAGATTAGGCACCGCTAAGTCATTAACCATATCAGGTATCTTTTGTCCGTTCATGTTTTTCTCTGAGGAAAACGGGCCCGACAATTGTCCCGTTGCCCCGTGTCAATCCAACACGGATTTTTCTCTGCTTCCTGGTCGGTAATACTCCGGTCATCAGGAGGGTTGCCTCTGGGCGTAATGTCGCACATTTCGATAGTTTTTACCATGCAATTCCTCGGAAAAGTGGCTTCGTCCCCAATCAAGGCATCTGACAAGAACCGTGGTTGCTGGTTAACTAAACTAGCCATCGACAGTAATGAAGCCTGCGTTGGTCATCTTCGTCCTCTAAGGAATGCCTGTGGTTCATGACCCCCGGGGGGCATTGTATTCAAAGGTGATATGATGCGTGAACCTGGACTTCCGAAATGCACCCTAAACAGTATTTCCACCGACTATAAAACAAACAAACCCTAAAAACAAGCAATTTTTGTCTGTAATTGCTCCCACAAACAAGTCTTTTTGTCAGTTTTTGCTACCTCAAACAAGTAAGCAGTGCATTGTGTTGATCATATACCCTTATGATCCGGGCCTTTGCTCATGTTGCTTACTTCCAAATTCAATAGTTCTTGTTCATGATTTTTGACCTGGCCCTAACAGTAACAAATTTCAGGGTTACGCAAAAAAATCATACCCTTCTTTCCATATTTTGCTGTTTTTTGACAACCTCCTCAACATGTACGCGCGTACATCGCCTTTTGGAAAAAAGAGACCCCCTTTTTTAAAACGCGTTTTCTTGTTTCCGCATCATATCCACCTTTGAATACAAGTGGCCCCCGGTCCATGACGTACTGATGCCCTGCAAATCTAAGGCGGGTGATTATATTGAATGATGATCTGTGGTTGTCGGCTAGAGGTTGTGTCTGGCAGCAGATGGTGGGATCTCTTGGGAGAGCACGCCGTTCTGTTCCGATATTCAGCTGTGTTCTTGCAGTGTTTGTCTTCCGAATTACCAGAGTTCAAGTTGTGACTGGTGTCATAGTTAACATACTTCTGGTAGTTCCTTGTCACCGTTTGACGAACAGGTAATTTCCTACCCGGAAACTGCAACTGGAATTGTCTGATGACTTCTGCAGCGTTTCCGTGTCATGATACTGCAACACCATGAACACTCTCTCATCGAGAGTAAACTGAAACTGTTGCCCATTTCCTGCTGCCATGTTTCATTTTCAGGCACCAACATCCATCTGACAAGATTGCAAAAGATCATGATGAATGCACTTTCTGCATGATAGGATAGTTACATAATTGATATCATAAAAACAACGCACTAACACCAGTGCTTATTGATGGGTGCAAATCAATTATTACATAACAGTTTTCACACATTTTACACATGTTTCATTGCTATTGTTTGAAAATGTTATTCAGAAACGTGTTTCTATTGCTTTATTGAAAAGTGGCACAGAGTGGATTTTGCTTACCTGCAAACAAATCTAAGCGGGTGATTCTATTGAATGATGATCTGTGGTTGTCGGCTAGAGGGTTGTGTCTGGCAGAGATGGTGGGATCTGCTTGGAGAGCACGCCGTACTCTGTCGATATTCAGCTGTGTTCTTGCAGTTTTTGGTCTTCCCGAATTACCAGAGTTCAAGTTGTGACTGGTGGCATAGTTAACATACTTCTGGTAGTTCCTTGTCACCGTTTGACGAACAGGTAATTTCCTACCCGGAAACTGCAACTGGAATTGTCTGATGACTTCTGCAGCGTTTCCGTGTCATGATACTGCAACACCATGAACACTCTCTCATCGAGAGTAAACTGAAACTGTTGCCCATTTCCTGCTGCCATGTTTCATTTTCAGGCACCAACATCCATCTGACAAGATTGCAAAAGATCATGATGAATGCACTTTCTGCATGATAGGATAGTTACATAATTGATATCATAAAAACAACGCACTAACACCAGTGCTTATTGATGGGTGCAAATCAATTATTACATAACAGTTTTCACACATTTTACACATGTTTCATTGCTATTGTTTGAAAATGTATTCAGAAACGTGTTTCTATCGCTTTATTGAAAAGTGGCACAGAGTGGATTTCGCTTACCTGCAAACAATTGCGTATATCTCCAGATTGACAAAAGCTATCGTGATGGGGTAAATTGTACTGGACAGATAGGTCCTTTATCTTGAATTTGACATCAAATTTGTATAAATTATGACGATTTCATGCCTAAAACAAGCAATTTGCGAGTGTTACACTTTTATTGAGACGCCCTGTAGAAGCACCACGCACCCTCTATAATGATTTACCTATGGAACGCACCAGTGCGTGCTCGGTGACTGGGGGGACGAGGGCTATGGTGCATCTCGATAGACTATGCTAGGCCTGTTATTAGCTAATTTTAAGAACAAAACGTCACTAAACTCACTGATGCTTTGACTCGTATTTACCTTATCACCGGTAATAATGTAAATGCATTTAGCATCCTGTAATTTGTTAATTATCTAACATTTTATACTGCAAATTATAATTGTACGCGGTATTTTGGCCACTCTCTGTGAATTTGAATAACATATTGCTATCGGTCGTGACGATTTTAAAATAAGCAATTGATGTTTCCCTATTTCTTTTTACCCATTTTAAAGGTTTGTACCATCATCTGTGGAACAGCAAATAAGAAGACCTATTTTGGTAGCCATAAATCCGCAAATCGTTATAGAAGGGCTGAAACCTAGTACTCTTTATAGAGTTGAAGTTGTGGCCGTGGTGAATGGTAACGATTTTCAACTTGTAGGTGGAGAATACTCACAACAAGCATAGTCGCCAAAGGTAGGGGAACAACTGTGCACGTTTCTCTACGAAGTTTTATAATTTGGGAGAATTATCTTTTTTGTTGATGTTTGGAGCAATAATCGCTCGCGACCACCGTGAAGACGGATGAGCGTGAAAAATAGCAACGAAAATCACAAGGAATCAGTAAATTCACTGTTCAGGTCTTAAACTTAAAGGCAGACTACGAAATTTCGAGGTATAATAGGCCTCCTATTTGTGTGTATCATTAAACGAATGGTCACTAAAATTAAAGGTATATTTCAAGAAGGTGGTCACGGGACATCAAAGTCAACGCTTAAACGATAGCACTCTCAGATATAGTTATAATAATACTACATCGGCATTTATACTGCCGCCTTTGCCATTGGATACAAATCGCAAATACACAAACAAAATATACAGACATGATAGAAACAGGCAATCAACAATCAGAGAAAAGATATGTTTTCAGAAGACCAAATTTGAACATTGTGACGGGTGATGCACCGCGAATGTTGAGGGGAATAGGGTTCCATTTTAAAGGAGGCCAGTGCGTAGCTAGAGGGGGGCAGGGGCCGCCCCCCCCCAATAATTGATTTCGTCGTTGAGATGAGCCCGTCGGGTCCCTTGAAAAATTAAGGTCATGGCACTTGCAGCCGATGTCGCAGTATATGTTTACAGTTCAATGACCGCGTGCGACAAGTAAATTTTTACAAATTCGGGTACAAAAATTAGCCCTCAGAAACTTTTAAAATATATAAGAACCCCAAATTTTCAGGGGGGCTTCTCCCCCTCGACCCCCACCGGGGTTCGCCCCTGGACCCCAACAGGGGCCCTAAGGCGGGTCCCCTGGATCTACCCATTTTCTGTCGGTTGAGATGCGACACTAAGGCCCCCCCCCATATGAAAAATCACTAGCTACGCCACTGGGAGCGGCTACTGAAAAAGCCCTACCCCAGCGCATTTGTAGTTCTGGGAACCTAGACCCTCCCTCGGGTCCACGGTGATGTACAACGCTAAGCTGCCCTGAAATTATCACTAGACTCTTCACCCCAATCCTAGTGTTAATTTCAGGAGCCCTGTGTAATTACGTTCTGTGGACATACGGATGTATGTTGGCAGGACAGGGCTCTGACGTGCCGTTTATGCCATTCCATTTTATGTTTCTTTTCCCATTCAATCGACACGGAATATCGAAGCCTCATGACACAGCGCATCAAGCGGCAAATACGGATCACTCTGCAGCAAGAAAAGGAGGTTCTGGCAAATTACCAGCACCTCCTTCTCGCCAGCAGGAAACGTGAACTCCCGGGTGAACTCACACATAATCGAATGTCATGAGTATCAAATCCAATCAGATCAAAAGTGTTTTCATTACCTAACATTAAAGTATGCAATAAGAAAATAAGCTACACCTCTACGATGAAATTAAGAGCAAGAAACAGGCCACCTATTTTAAAATGGCTGCGCCCGTCATGAACGCGCGCATGGGAAAGGTGTCATTTCCTATATATTGATCTTCCTTGGCAGGACTGTCCAGCTAGGGGGTGGTAAGCTGAAAAGTCCTGAAGTTTTTAGTTTAGCATTATCGTTTAAACCAAGTGCGCTCTAAACCCAGAGACAGAGCCGAAACTGGGGTACAGTCTATGGGAACCCGAAGGTTAAGACCATGGTCGGAACGAGTGATGACAGAGCCTTCACGTGATCTTTTGACAACAAGGCACTCACTGATGTACTGAGGACAGAGCCCGTCCAGTGACTTGTAGACATACAGCAAAGTTTAAAAATGATGCGTTCCTATATGAACCTATATGCGTAGCCAATGTAGTTCTTTCAGCAAAGGGCTGGTTGAGGTGTATCTGGATGATTTGTAAATGAGTCGGGCACACTTATTCTGAAGATGTTGTAGGCGGTCAATATAGTTCAGGAGATTCCATCTTCAACCTTCCTCAAATAAACATAGGGGGCGAACATTTTAATAGAATCGATTAATCGCGTAAGGAACCTGTCGAAGCGCGAGGCCTGGCCAAGCGAGGTGAGGTGTCGTTCTGCCCAAAAAAATGTACTTCGAGCTTTGTCCGCTTGTGTTTGAGTGAGCTCAATGGGCGAATGATGAATGGAGGTTACACATAAAAAATAAAACGACTACGAAGTAGTGTATTGATTGGGAAATGTACATAGACCTACTATTTTTTTTAATGTTTCATACTTTTGATAATCATTCTGGTATGATATTCCTCAGGTCCCGGTGTAGACATTCCACTAGTTGCCGGTTGTGTGATAGGAGGGTTCATCGTGATGGTAATCGTGATCATCGTTGCAGTGATTCTTTGTCGACGGTAAGATATCTGGTCCATATCATATTCTTTTATTGCTATCATGTATAATTAAGGGGGAAATAGTGTTGAGCCCCACAGGGTCTATGGGCGATCAGCACTCTGGCCTCTGTTAGATATCTTTGAGCTGATTGATTAACATAAAGTAAATGTATATTCCCTGTTGTGACATTTCCATACGAACAATTTGAAACCTATTTGAAACCAATCCGATCAATATGTTTGCCCCATGCTAACCTTGAACAGTTTTGGCCCGGGGGGGTCTTGGATTTTGGTCGGGTACCCATGCTCCAGGCCTGCCATGCTCGTTCCCAAAAAAGAGGGACTGCAAATGCGGGACTATCGCTAGGGGTATCAAATTCACAATAATCAAGTTCTAGTCCGATATCTGCGTATGACACTGAAAGAGTCGGACGTGTGTACCTAGGGCTCCGGTCTGCTAAATGCCGATTTGATTGACTTTGGATACAGACTATCATATTTGATATCATTAGTCTAAATTGGATATACCATCAATAATTTGGATTCCCTAATTTTTGAGTGACCATGTCGGATAAACAAGAAGAAAAACAAGGACCAAGACGTTCCCAACGAGGTAAAGAAAGTGGTGGTCAGATACGAGATGGAGATGATAAAAACACACGTGGACAAAATGGCGGAGGTGGTAGCGTCGCCGGTGGAAATGTTTCGATCCATCAGAAACTGGATAATATTACAGACATGCTTCAGGATGTTTTGCGTCGTTTGGATTCAGTAGAAGCTAGAATGAAAACAACAACAGACAGAGTAAATAATATTGAAGATGGTTTGCATGGAGTTAATGAAATTGTTGAAGAAATAAAAGCAGATCAGAAACTTTGCGCGAAATCGAAGCGTGTTGAAACCCTAGAAAAGAAGGTTGACGATATGGAGAATAGGTCCCGGCGTAGTAATTTAGTGGTCGGGGTGTCCGGAGGGGAGCGAAGGGAGAAGACTGTAAGCAGTTTATTCAAGATTTATCAAGAATGATATGGAAATTGAGGGCACGAAGTAGAAATAGAAACGAGCACCATCGCCCAGGTCCTGTGGGAAAAGCTAGGCAAACCCTCAGGTCCGGAACAACCGTGGGATAAGCCAGACCTAGTAAAAAGGAACTTTCAGTGATGAAACGTTTTTAATTGGGCGTACTCGCACACGTTAAAATAGCGCGGTACCATATCGGAAACAACATCATCGATTAAAGAATGCGTCTGATTGCTCGTATATTGGGGGCATTGCGCGAAAACTAGGCCAAGACCCATACACGTTTTAAGTTTATGCGTTTTTAAGATCGGGGAAAATGTTGCGGAAGCGCCGAAGAAAATTTTGAAAGACAGAGCTTTACCGGGAAATAAGATTTGTATTAAGCGACGATTGTTGGTGTATGTTGTTGTAACTGACACAGTGCGAGCGGAAGAGGAAAAAAGTTGGAGAGTGCGTGAGAAATAACCTTAGTAAAAGAGGGTTAAATTGAGAACAGATTGTGGTCGTTCCAGCACCTTTTGTTGACAAAAACTGAAGAGATGGAACGCTATAAGCTGGATCCAGGTAAATACTTTGAGAAAGGAGGATTATTGATGGCCACTATAGCAGCAACAAAACCAGGGGACAAGTTTCATATTTCGTTCAATTGGAAACTTTTTTAGATTAAAATTTGGGAATACTGTTTACTTGTTAAAAAAACCAAAACAAAACGTAAATGTCAACAGGTTTTTAATGTTGCAGGACTGATATACTGTACGTGACCGATCAGTCTTGAGGGGTTTAGATCTTGCGATTATTCCCCTATTAAAATAAAGCCTTCTAATTAGCGATTTGTTACGCACTTAAAATCTGAAGGCATGCTGGACTTTAAAAGTCCAGTGTGATGTTGTTTTTCTTATATGTAGAAATGTATGAAGTTTGTGCTCAGTTTTGGACCTTCCATGGTGGTGGGTGTATATGAGATGATGAAATTTGTAATTCATTGATATAAAATTAGATGTTGCCAAGGGTATTGATGCTTGGAATTTACAACTGGTGTGCAGCTGGAGAGGGGAGTTCCCCATGCTGGCCGTTATATAAATCATGCTCAGCCTATGGGGGATGCACACGTGATGGGTTTGATCAAATTATTGAAGGGGTTGTATTGGGGATCCCTGATTATCAGCAGTGACACCCATATAGACAGTTATTTCTTCAAATGAATATTTTAAAATTTTTTGATGGTTATGAATGATCTGAAAATTGAAATTATTTCACTAAGTCCGGAGGTCTGGGAAATTTAAAAACGAAGAACAGGGAAGTGTCTTTTAATTGGAGGAGAAAAAAATGGTGCGATTATTGTACTTCAAGAGACCATTAGTGTAAAAGAGATTGAGAGTCAATGGCAACATGAGTGGGGTTTTGAAAAAAATTAATTTTTTCACATGGTACAAGCAAAGCAATAGTAGAGGGGTTGCAATTATCTTCAGGAATGGATGTAATAATGATGTAGAGGATGTTTTCAGAGATTATGGCTTTTTTGAATTAAATGTGTTTTTAAAAAATCATCAGGAATTTTTTATACTGCCGAATATATATGCCCCAAATAATGAGGCAGATGCAGATTTTATATTCACTTAAAGGACATTCGTTGGTGGACAAGGATGTTGGAGGGTTAAAAAAGTGAGTTAATTGGAGGTGATTTTACTGGTTTTTCAAATACGGGTTCAAAAAATATAAAATGACTGAAAATATGCTGCTTGGACTTGGAAAAGTGTTGTTAGATAACTTTAGACTCGGTTTGGTGGGAATTTAATTTAGTTCTATGGTATGTTTTAAAGAGAAGCAGGATTAAAAGCATGGGATTATGTTCCTAAGTTATTTATTTAGGAAGTTTGGATTGACTATTTTAATTTTATCCGAGTCAGCACAATCTGTGATGTATTATCTTCACATGTATATGGAATAAATTTTAATCATATCTGTAAAAAATGGGAAAACCCTGTTTTTTCAGCCATTGTTTTCGGCCCGGTATTAATCAGTGAGTGATTTTCGATGTGTGAAAAATGGGAATATTATTGCCTTTCCACTTTGGGATGGAGAGCAAGAAAAGAGGAAGAAAGAAAGGTGTTCCTTTGAACGCCTTTTTATGCCAGTGGAAGAAGTTGATGCTGCTTGTACCAAAATTGGAAGTCGTTTCAGTAAAACAGGGTCATTAGGGAGGAGAGAGACCTCTTAAAATGGGATATGATGGTGCCAAGTTGAAACTTGGAATATCGGATTTTATCAAATCATAATTGCAGAGAATTTTTGAGCAGCCTACCTCACAGATTATGAAATCTAATACCGGGAGTTTGATTTAAGTAAGGAGGATTGGGACAAATATTTATATTTGCCTTTCAAATGGCTGTCACGATGTGAGAAAACGCCAAAATTTTTCAGTTGTAAATTATATGCACAAATGTCTCTATGAAAAAGGCGTTTGTATAAGATGAATATGTGCGAAGATCCTTTGTTTATTACTGTAATTGTAGGTTAGAAAACTCAGCATTTGATTATGAAATGAGCTGTATAAAAGATCTCTGGAATGAGTTTGAACAATGGTGGATGGAAGGCGAACATCAAAATAATTATTTTAGAATATAAGTCGGTTCTTTTGGAGTAGAAACTGATAAGACAGATTTATTTAAATCTTGCCTTACTTTGTATTTAAACGTGATGGTTGTATGTAAGGCAAATTTGGTTCTGATAAGCAACTCTTGCCTATTTTAACCGGCAAACTATTAAAATTTCATTACACCTGGAAAAAAAAGAATATTTTTACTGAGAAAAAACATGTGTAAATGTGTCTCTAAGTTGGAGTAGAAAGTAGAAGTGAACATATTTTATAATGTATATTATGAGTACAATGTAAATGTACACGAATACGCGATGTTAATTTTGGTCACTGCAAGGACAGTTTTTATGGGTGTTGGGAATGGAAGCTTAGTAGGTGGCTGTGCGATGAGGGTCCTGTTGGGCACTTTCAATTGAGGATGTGTGCATCGTTTTAATGGGTATTTTTTAATTCCCATATTTTATGTCAACCACCTGTGCTGGCTTTTCTACCTTTCCCAGGACACTGTTAGATAGTCAAAGACAAACCCACGACCATGGATATAAAGGTTATTCTTGTCTGTAATTTGTCATTCTAGGTTTATGGTTATGGTTTCTTTGTCCTTGAAAGCACCAGGGATATAAATATTAAAAAGAGGAGAAAAAAGTTCTATCCCGCTAGGGGTATCAAATTCTGGTAAGATTGTGACTGGCTCATTGAAAAAAATGGGAAAAAACTTAACATGACAGTAAAATAACCCTGTCAGTGTGTAAATTTTTCTTATCAGTCCGTACATAGTAGAGGTTATAAATCCGAATCCCATTCTAGAATTTTGGGGAAGAAGTTTGAAGATGTTTTTCTATAGTTTGAAGGGTGCTGAATCAGAATTTTTTGGGTTCCAACTCTGGGAAATGTGGGACTTTGTAAAATAAGGGGTACATTTCGTACAGGGGTACATTTGAAAATCAACAAGTCAAATTGTGTTTTAATTTACACCAATGTATTTGTCTCATTTAAGGATTAAAAAAGTATAGGTTTGTATAGTTCCGATCTTTAGTTACATTGCTACAGCCCTGAATAAGGTTCACGGTCATTCTGGGCCAAAAAAATCCAATGCTCAGATTTTTGTTGAAACCGGTGTCAATTATTGCTCTGTGGCCATACTGAAGCAGAAAATTAATTTCAATTCTTTGGGGTTGAAGCTCTGTGGTAACATTTGAGGTCAAAGTTTTTGGTGCCCCCATAGACAATGCGACCTTGTTTACATTTTGCGCCCTAATTACGAAACCCAAAATTCCAACATTGTAAAATAAGGCAAGACGAACAATTGACACCAGTTTCAACAAATCGGGCACTGGGTACTTTTCCCCTCAGGATGACATTGACCCTTAATAGGGCTGTACTGCTTAACTAAAAGGTCGGAACCTAGCTAAACCTATACTTTTTTTTAATAATCCTTATAATGAGACAATAACATTGGTGTACTTTAAACACAATTTGACTTGATTTCAGAATTTACCCTGTACTAAATTTACCACCACACCCCCTTATTTTACAAATTTCCCCCCATTCCCAGAGGGTTGGACCCAAAAATTTTCTGATCACACCTTCAAACTATAGAACAGCATCTTCAACCTCTTCCCCTATACTTCTCATGGGATTCTGATTTTAACCCTACTACTAAGTGTTTATTTTTCCATCTATGCTCTTTTAAAGGTATAGTTTTTATTCACGTAATTGCAAGCAGTCCCGCTCGGTATAATTTAACCGCAAATTGGTCCCCGTTAGCGGTATATTTTCACCGAAAACGGGTAAAATTTACCGAATACTTGGTCCCTTTATGGGTATTTTTCACTGAAAAGTGGTTTTCCGTTAGGGTCACTTTCAGAAACACTGACGAAGCATGGGTACCCACAAAACCTTGAGAACCCCCCCCCCCCCCCCCCGGATTTTTGTAGTACAAAACTATACTTTTTGTTAATCCTTGTAACAAGACGAACTTTTGGTTACTTTTTTTACACCATCCAAGCATTTTTCATTTTTGGGGCCCCTGTAATTATGGAATTACCCCTTCCTGGATTATGCCAGGCACACTTTCACGATGGGTACCCTCGCTAAATTTGATCGCGAACTTTATCAGCAAAATAAGCGTTCAATGTCATAGCCATAGCACGTTTCTTCCCAGAAAAAATATTTACAGAATGAGGCAGGATGCAATGAACAAAACGATAAGCTGCTTCAAACGCACGTTGCAGCGATTTTCGAGAAGAGTATTTGATTTCTGATGGTGGACTAGGTTTAAAACGGGTTCAGCTAAACAAATGTTGATTTCCTTACCAAACGTGATTTCCTTTACAGATGCCGTCCGTAGTAACCGTAACAGTGTCGAAAAAAACCCGATCAAAAACCACGAAATGCGACCAGTAGAAGTTTATGACCGTTGATTTACCGACTCAGGTCGACGACAACGTGGCCTAGCTCAGTCTGACATACAATCTTCATAAATAGAATTCAAGCTGGGCCCAGGAACGAAAAGAAGAGCCATGAAAAACAGAAGAGCGCCACTTCCTCCCGCGCCCGCCAAAAGGTGACGATGGCTATGTTAACCCAGTTCTAAACAAATGATGATGCGGGCTATGTAAGCATGTCACGGTCCAAGTGTTGGCAAATAGGAAGAAATCAGTATTTGAAGAGCTGATTTCCAATGGCTGCCTGGTGTCATATTTCTAGGGTTATTTTTAGACGTAATATCTAATGGAATTTGACAATCGAAATTGATAGAACATAAAATAAAATTACCAATCTAAGTAATTTAAACAATTTCACCAACTCAAATTTAATTTGTTATTTTTTATTTATTATATAGAGATTATTCACTATTTGGAGGTTTAAATAAGCCACAATTCCGTTCCAAAAGGTAGCAGATTCATTGCCATAACTATTCCGGTGATTTATAATGATAAAAACATTTAAAGGTGCTTGTTCCGATTTATGTCTATTGTGTTCTCTACATGATATGAGAGCCTGGCATTTGCACGTACGCCCTATCAAGTACCGTGGGAAACAAGCTTGCGGTTTTGACGGTAGACGCAATAATGCATATTGCAAAGTCCTATTCAATACTGTGCTAAAATTGATGGTTAACCACTAAAACGGTGGTTTTTCGTTTATATCTTGAGAATGAAATGGATTTGAGGGCTGAAATTTCAGGACGACAATGAGAAAAATACGGCCTTTCATTTGATATCAAATCGATACTACTTCCGGGTAAATCAGGGGGGGGGGTCATAAAGACGATCGGAACAAGCACCTTTAAACTCGT
Organism: Ophioderma brevispina; assembly: GCA_023653785.1. Lineage (NCBI taxonomy): Eukaryota > Metazoa > Echinodermata > Ophiuroidea > Amphilepidida > Ophiodermatidae > Ophioderma > Ophioderma brevispina. The sequence goes on from JAMKCH010017269.1 coordinate 58,154, forward strand.
AGGAAATTCTCTAAATGACTTTTACACAGAGCAGCCATTGGATGTAGGTCCTTTTGGAAATCAACTCTTCATTTGCAATGATGAATTGGACTGCGATATCTGGCGTACAATCAAGTTTCCTTGATGGATATGGAATTATGGATGTAATATCGTCCAGGATGAAATGGTCTTGCATTCCTTCTCTATATATAATTATAGTTACTTTCACATGGACATTGTAACTCTTCCATCAAACTACTGAAGAGCGTACCAAAATATTTATTGGGTGGGTCTGTACAGTTTAAGTTCTATCAGGCTTCAGGCCATTTCTTTTTTCTGCTCACTCTTGTAAAAGACGAAGTAGTAATTTGAATCAAACAACCAGAGAAAATAAGTAAACTTACTCGGAGCAACCGACGTTGCGGGTGATACCATCACCCTTAGTTGGGTTGTGATGTTGTGGATCTTGATCTCAAAGCTTTAATTAGAGCATTATCACAACCCAGCTGAAGGGTGATGTATCACCCGCAACGTCGGTTGCCCCGAGTAGGTTTACTTATTTTCTCTGGTTGTTTGATTCAAATTACTACTTCGAACTATACCAACCCAGATGAATGAGAGTTTACATGATCTTGTAAAAGACGATTTGTTTGCTTCTCAGAAAGATTGGGAGGCCTGATCACCTTTTAACCACCAAATGTTAAGTTCAATGAGCTTAAAGCTTCCTAAGCGTGTTAGGCGAGCGCAGTAACAAAGCCTAGGGGAATGTCAGTATTGATACATTGGAAAGTGTAGAGAGTGAAGAAGTAATATCAAAAATCTTGATTTGTCTTCATCAAACAAGAACAAAACTAATTTAACCCTCGTCTTGTTACCACCCCCCCCCCCAGTGAACTTCGCTCCGGTGCGCTAAAATGCCAAAAACGTTCGTAAAAAGCTTCTAGGTAATCGTTCTCTCATGCTAAGGTATAGCACCTTCACCTGGGTTAGGGTATGCCGTCGAAGGGTAGGGGGGGGATGTTGCCACCCAAGGATATTTTATGGTGCATTTTTGAAATTATTATGCATAGTATGGCTCTAAAACTCTGTTTATGTAAAACTAGCCAATTGCCATCATTTAGAGCTGAAAACCGCATCTAAATCCGATATTCCTACGTTTTTTTAGGGCAGAATTGGATTTTCGCCTATTTTCTGTGGAAAATGCCAATTTTGCCGACTCACGGATTTGATGACGTCATTGTGACGCCATACTAGGTATGTTGGTACTTATTTTGGTATCAATGGAAAGAGGAGGACCGTAGCTATCCACTGGTATCAAAATCATAAGCATCGGGTTCTTTATAACGAATTCTCGAGGGGGGATAAACCGTGTTACAAAAAAAGGCTTGGTAAGACGAGGGTTAATCTACTAACATTAATACCATTTTGGAAGGTTTATCAATAAGAAGAGAATGACCAACAATTCAAAGAAAAAAGCTCTTATGACTGTACCACTATACAAACAAATGTTGAACATCAAGCAATATAGTAGTGTCATTTCTAAATTCTATTGGATTCATTTTACATTAGGCAGTTAATCAACATGATCAAAGAAATCAGTGATGCCAAATTTTCAGAGCATTTGTAATT
>JAMKCH010017270.1:0-23507 GCA_023653785.1 Ophioderma brevispina
GACGTCCTCGCGTACCACGATACCTGGCTACACCTGCACTAGGGTGCTAGCCAAAGTCGTGGCGTGCGCGGATGTGGATAGCACGGATACGGTTCCCCGAAGTTCATCCCCAAAAAGCCGGAGTGTGGATCCACAAACGATTGCGGAGGCACAGCGCTAACGAACCCCGGCGGCGCCGAGGGCCAAACCCGTTGGCCACGGCCGGCGCCACGGGTCCCTCCAGCGGCATGCCCACTAGCGACCCCCCGTTTAACAACTAGCCCGTCACCGTGAGCCCCGGAGGCGTGGGGGGTGAAGACAGACATTTTATGTTAGTCGGAGACCCGTTACGGCGGGATAGCACGCAACAAAGGCAGGGATACTAATTTAATACATAAAGCTCAAGTCTAAATAGATTTTTACAATAAGCATTTTTCATCACTCAACAACTCTTTATCAACGGCCGGACCTCATTGACACAAAGCTGCAATGAAGCGTAAAGGACCGATTTAAGTATACCCCATTGTGCACGCACCATGGTGTGAAGAAATGATCGTGCATAAATTATAAAATGTAACAAACACAGCCCAATTTTGAAACGAGAACGATATAACGGGCACAGAGCACAGCCGACTCTCGTCGGCCAATGGGTTGTGAATTATGCGGTATGTGTGTTGACAACCTGACGCGAAGTCAAGGTATAAGACCTTAAAATAACGACTTCGCAAACGAAAATGACAAACTACAGTCCCAGGGACTTAATAAATGACTTTCAGCAGATTTTCACAAGTTCAGGGCCACCTATTAGCTAAATCTGACAAAAATTCCGACAAAAATTCAGGGAGCAAATAATTCACGTTACCCACTTGTCGAACCCAAGAAACGAGAAAAGGATTGTGGGTATGACGTCACTTGGTGAGGTGTCACATACATGGGGAATCGCAATGAATATATTATGTGGGAATATATTTTTCATGGGAGGTTCAGCATCTGCCTAAAGACAATGCAATTTGTTACATCAACACGGATTTGAAGGTAGCAGTTCCTGTATGAGTCGGCTCCAATGCTTACAACACATTGTTACTGCTGCCTCATACGCAAGAAGAAGAATAGGATGTTTGTTGTTTTGCCAAAAAAAAATGGGCTGATTGTCATCTATGGTTTTGTCCAGAAATTCTCCAGGAGTAATTCAGAAGTTGGCAAATAGTTTTTCCAAGAAGTACATCAAAGCCGTCCTCATTGGCAGGCACTACATAAGCCAACATGACCCATATACTCTAACTTGTAAGTTAGTTAGAAGGACGGTGTATTGTTTGTAAGTTCAAGCCCTTTAACCATTTACATAATATGTCAATATTTTTATTGTACTGGGGTGTTTTCTTACACGTGGAAACATTGCTAACGTTATTATAGCAGGCAACTCGTTTGTCCTCTTTCAATTTAGTCAATATGGGAAAGCAAGCTGTAGATGGCCTTTCATTTCAATAGTAGTATAACTCTTTGTAAGTAAGTCATTGACCTGTATGTACCCACGGATTCCGGTCAACAATCTTCGCTGACCTTACTTACCATCCTTGTCTAGCCTGATCACTAGGATTTAAAAATTCAAAACAAATATAAATTGGTATTGACATATCCGTTCTGATGCTATCCGCTAGGAAAGCGATGGACCCTTTCGAACTAACACCTATAGATGAGGTCTAATCGCTTCTTCTACCAACCCAGTCTTGTGGCTCAGTTGGTAAGAGCGCCGTTACTAGTAATACGGAGTCGCCGTTTCGAATCCGGCCAAGTGCATATGGGGTTTTTTCAACACTTGTGGCGCTGGCCATCTCCAGGAAAGATAATAAATAGCCCTCCTCTGTTCTACCTGGAGACTAGTAGTTAAAAATTCAAAACATATAAAATTGTATATGTAATATCCCTTCGAGGCTATCCTAGGAAAGGCTATGGACACGTTCGAACTTAACACTATAGATGATGTCCCCCCTAGGCGCTCGTTACTACCAACCCAGTCTGTGGCTCAGTTGGTAGAGAAGCCGCAACGTTACTAGTAATACGGAGGTCCGCGGTCGAATCCGGCCCAAGGCAAATGGGTTTTTCAACCCTTGTGTTTCGCTGGCCATCTCCAGGGAAAGATAATAAATACCCATCCTTGTCTACCTGGAGAAGCTAAGTAGTAAAAATTCCAAAACAAATATAAATTGTATATGTGCAAATATACCGTTCTGATGCTATCCGCTAGAAAGCGATGGACACCTTTCGAACTTAACCCTAGAGATTGATGTCTAACGCTGCTTCTAACCAACCAGTCTTGGTGGCTCAGTTGGTAAGCGGCCGTTAGTCTATAATACGGAGGTGCCGGTTCGAATCCGTCCAAGTGCATATGGGGTTTTTTCAACACTTGTGTTCGCTGGCCATCTCCAGGGAAAGATGTAATAAATATACCCATCCTTGTCTACCTGGAGAAGCTAAGTAGTAAAAATTCCAAAACAAATATAAATTGTATATGTGCAAATATACCGTTCTGATGCTATCCGCTAGAAAGCGATGGACACCTTTCGAACTTAACCCTAGAGATTGATGTCTAACGCTGCTTCTAACCAACCAGTCTTGGTGGCTCAGTTGGTAAGCGGCCGTTAGTCTATAATACGGAGGTGCCGGTTCGAATCCGTCCAAGTGCATATGGGGTTTTTTCAACACTTGTGTTCGCTGGCCATCTCCAGGGAAAAGATTACTAAATACCCTTACTTTACATGGCTGTAGGTGTAAATACTTTTTGCACTCAAAATTGAATCTAGGTGATGCAACAAAGTAGTAACTGTTAGATACGACTTTTGTTGTACTCACCGGAAAACTAGTTTTATTTTTTTGTCAACTTTGTTTCAAAAGGTTTTGTAATAAAAAAAATCTCCCTATTTTTTTGTCAAAAGTGCTTTTCATATGTTCTAAATTTAGCTTCTTAGCCTGTCTAACACAGTGGTTCTCCAGATGGTGGGTACGATGTCTGGCTGCTTAACTGAATTTTGCAAGGTTCCTTGCTGTGCATTGCTGTTTCCACATGGGGGCAGACCAAAGATCTCCATTCGTCGGTGGTGCTGGTCCACCAACCACAGTCATGTCCGATCTGCCTCCAGGGTTTTTTAGCCTCACTTCTGCAAGAAAACCTTAGCTCGGCCGATTCTGGTTCTAAATCTAGATTCAAGGTGTTTGAGACATCGCCATTCAGCTCCAGGTGGAAGATGTTTTGTGCTTGTCCATTGACAAAGGCGCATTATAAAGAGTGGAGTCCTCTTTCCACAAGGCGACTCTCAGACTGTTTCAGGGGGTTGGACGTTTGCTTAAGAAACTCTCTCAGATTTAAGGCGTTACAGCACGTCCTATGTCTGGACACAGATACCTCACATTAGATACTTGGCACGCTACGCTCTTCCATGCTACGACGGATTCTGGTGGGCAATTCCTACTCGAATGTACAGCCTGTCTCAAAAAACATGGTACAATCAAAAACCCGATTTTTTCTCAAGATATTCTCAAAAGCATAAGTTAAGGTCGTTTGGTACCTCACATTAAAGAGGAAGACCAGGTCTTTTCAGGATTTTTTGGTTTCGTCTCTTTGCTTGTTTCAATGAGAGATAACTCCAGTTACTGCTGAACACAAAATGAGTTGTTGGCCCCTTTTCTTGTTGATTGAAAACGGTGAACGAATTAGTTAACCATCAGTTATTCACACTTGAACAGATATGAAATTTTTAAAATGGATTAACTTCATAAAGAACTCGAAAAGATACAACAGTTACGTAATAGTTGAAGTTATGACCGGTAAGTCTGGCTTTAAGATAAAGGAAATAGCATTCGACATACTGTTGTTTTTTTCGCAAGAACTATAGCTGTACAGCCGGCGAAAGGCAACCTGGAGGAGAGAGTTTTTTTATGGTCTTGAAGTATCATGAAACGAAATTCCTACCAACCTTTGAATACTTCGCTTCCAAATTCAAATTTTTATTGACCTTAACATGAGAAATGCACAAAAATATGCAATATTTTTAAACCATTTCGTTTGGCGTCTTGATTTGGTTTGCAATTACATTCCCTCTGGATTATTTTAACAGAATAACCAATTTTTGTCATAAAATCAAAGCTCCACTTCATTTACTTGCAATGAATAATTGGTATTGTTCTTTTTATGAAAAGAAGATATTTACTTGAACTGCTTAGTTTAGTATTAAAACTTGTGTTGATAAACTAGACTTCTTTTGTTTACTTTTTCTGTGGTTTTGTTTCTGTGTCAGTTGCAATCTTTTGTGAGCCTTCAGACAGCATGGCATAACTTAGCGAAACAACTCTGCCCATGCATAAAGTGCACAAATGGACTTGGGTATATCACACTAATTGAATTATTCTCTGGATTACAGATGCATAAGATAAAACAAACACCAATGGAAAGCATGGTCTTGTTCTTTAATATTATCCCAGTAAGTATGACTTTGTTTGAAATTTCATGTTAAACCAATTTTTTTCCCCCCTGTTGTACCACTTTTTTTGAGACAGGCCTGTATAATTTCTCTGTTGGAGTTGGGCAAAACATCCTGTGAGAATCTGGCAGGAGACATGCAATGCTGGGAATCATGCTTGTTGGCATGGGTTGATCTTTGCCATACAGGCAGGCAGACTTGCACATGAAGTTAGTGAATCAATGAATGTGCAGTGTTGCATGATATGAATAGACTCCAATGATCTGGAACAGCATGGGCTTTAACCCTGTTGTAATATGGTTGTGCATCATGGTCTTGAATCTTTTATCTTTTCCCTGGAGATGTCCACCGCATCCAAGTGTTGGAAAAACAATGTGGGGGGGCTTGCCGGACTCCAACCGGCAACTCCTATTAGGCCTACTAGTGACGGCGCTCCTAACAAGCCAGGGCTGGCAGAGAATGATAGATACTATGCTTTTCATACTGAGCCGTTGATCGATCGCCTTTTGCGATCGATCGCCGTGTTTGAAGACTTGATCGATCGACTCGCCGTTTTTGAAGACTAGTGCAGCCGTTTTCTGAATACTATACGCGCTTGCGCAATAGCGCTTAGTTCCGATGTAAAAGTTTTCCAAAGAAACGAGTTAAGAGCTGCGATCTCACGAAATACCTCTTTTTGGGGCATTTACGGCAGTTGTTGTAGTTGACTTTTAAAATGCTGAGGGCATGGCTTATCTTTAATGATGTGACTTTCACCGTGGTTGCTGTCCGCATAGAATTTGTGAGTTTTCCGCTTGTGAAATTGAACTGACTGAGTAAGGAAATTCAACCTGGCGGATAGACTCTTACGAAAGTGCATTTATTGGACGAATTGATGCTGTTATTTGGAGGAAGCACAACAGCGATATGTGTATCAGAGTTGACGAAGTAAATAATTGAATTTGGTGGCGGGTTTGAAGTCTACATATAGCGTTCGATCGCAAAAGTTTGATAGATTCACTCGGCTCGTGTGAAAGCCCTTATTATCTATAGGTGTTTAGGTCTGAAAGGTGTCCATTGCCTTCCTACTTCCTTGTTCCAGATCATTGGAGTCTATTCATACTCATGCAACCCTCATATTCCCGCTAGGAAAGCGATGGAAAACATCATGAATCTTGTTTAATGAATAGTTGAGTCACCTGCAGCCAATTCGTACCGTGGTGAACAGAGCTTCATTTCTCATGAATTTGTCTTCTGTAAAGGTTATTGAACAAATTTAGCAGGGTTGCCCCGCATGACATTGGGGAGGAACCATGAGGGTACATCCATAAACAGGTCAAAATGAAAATACTTGGATTTTTGTAAAAGGTCAAGAAAGGTTCGGTTTGTCTGCTACAAGGCCAGATTTAAAAAAAAGGTACAGTATGGTAATGGAGATATTGCCAAAGGTTCAAGCTTTTAACAATGCTCCGATGTCTTTAAATAGGCTGAAAATGTTATTTTCCTAAAACACTGCAAAAATATTTTGCACTGACCCCTGTCAAAAATTTAGCGATCATAGAGGTCAATGCATTTACCTTGTTTTGTCATTTATCTCGATAACCAAATACAAAAGAGTGCCAACTTCTTTGTGCACTTTCTGTGAAAGGTTAACAATTTGAGACCATTTCAAAAAAATCGAGGCAATATTTTAAAGATCTAACCTTTGGTGCTGACCTTTGGGACGATTTTTTTTCATGTCTCGCCTAATCAAAACGTTGTATGTAGTACAAACTATACTTTGATTAAAACGTTGGTTAAATTTTACAGCAATCCAAGCACTTTTCATATTTGACCCCTGTATTTATTTTAACCCCCTCCTGGTTCCGCCCACACTTTTACGACGGTACGCACTGGATACATTTGTTCATTGACCTTCATAGAAGACAATCCTGAGAAAATGAAGCTTTGCTCTCAACGGTCCATGGGATTACGCCAGATGACCCTACTATAAGAGAGTGTGATTTATTGATCATCTCCTCATTTATTGAAATGGTTTGGTTGGTGATGCAACAATTTGCATTTGAATGCTATAAGCTTCCTTCGTGCCGAGCGGTCTAAGCAAGGGGGTGAAACCCATTTCCAAACCAGTCGTCCGTGCTGGGCGCTGACATTTTTGAATATTTGCACGGAATAATTATTAAGTTGGGTGCTTGTATACACACTAATGTCAATCGATACCTACAATCCGCCAAAATATCATTTGTTGGATGTTGGGTTCTATTGGGTGGTTAAATTTTGTCCTACCCATGGCCCACCACACATCGACTGAAATGACACATCAGTCGCTTGATTAAATAAACCGCCTCAATTAATACATCTTTTCACCTAAGCGCGCGCATTGCATATGAGAAAAAATAGTATCTTAGCACAATGATCCAGGTACACTATTATTACCCCTGCCACTCTAACACATACTTAATTTGTATCACTACCGATTAGTTGATATGCAAAGCGGCACCCACAGCTGTGGAAGAGCGGAGGCAGGCCATTGCTTTCTATTGTTGGTACTCTATTTTTGTTTTTTTGTGGTCGGCAAAACTTCCGAAGACGGTGTATTCAAATTCGTAAACGTTTGCCTCTCTATCTATTTAAACCCTTTGGGTCTAAGCGTTGGACTTATTGGTTTTACTTTTGATATTCTCTTGTTGTCGGTTCGAGTCCAGCGGTAGCCCACGTCTTTCAGCACATTAAAATTAGACGAGAGTAAGATCATTTTCTTACTTACGGCACCTTGGCCATTGAAGTTTATGGAATGGAAGTATAAATCAATCTATAGTTCAAAGATTTCCAAATCTTTTCTTATATATGTAGTTCGCATATTCAGTTATTGTCAAGACAGGCAACATCAAGAGTTTTTGGGCAGTTTGTTTTTTGCATTAAATGCATCTCATAAAAATAACAATGGGATTTTTGTAAAAATATTTTTCTTTTTTTAATTTTGGAATTTTGGAAATTTATAAAATAATCAGTTGATTTTAAAATATTTAGAATCGAAATCATAACAAACCAGTGAAACTTTACCAAGAAAACGAGCATTACAGATAATTCGAGAAAAAGTATGCGAAGCAGTCGTTCAAGCAAACAATCTACATGTGATATGTGACACATTTCATGAGGGGCAAGAATATGAGATATGAGAAAAGGAAAACGACTGAGTTAGAATTGTTTTTCAAAAAACGGTTATTTGAAACGATTAGTGGCAAATGGAAACGTAAAAACGGTCTCACAGACCTTCAGCTTTTTACGAAATGAATATTGGGAATTTAGTACATTATTTATATTTATATCATGATGTGCCTTTTACTGCTAACCTTTAAAATATTGACTTCATGCAAAAAAATTATGCTTAACGATTCTTTTGTTCAACATTACTGATCCATCACGTACTATAGCATATACAACAAATCAAGTCTTGTTCTGTAAGCTTCCTCCGTGGCCCCTCCCAGCGGTGTAAAGCGATAGACTTATTTGATTTTCCTTTTGGATAGTCTGTTGTTGTCATTTCAGTCCTGTGGCCCCACTTTCGGGCATTATTTTGGTTCTGTAGGCGGTACAAAGATGTTTTCTCTGTTCTTTTACGGCGGTTTTTGAGTGATGCTGAATGGCATCTTTAAACATTATAGCTTCAACAATTAACAGTTGTGTTTCCCCCTTAGTTGTAATGGCATAAATGATACGTGGTCTCTTGGTAAAATACGACATCTTACTGACTGCAAAGCAGTACCTCATTCTTTTCGTTTAAGACTAAAATAACAGGTATATTATTCACACAGGACTAAATCATTCCACAATGTTATCCATTTTTAATTTATTCTTTGTGAAAAAGCCTGAAAATTGCAGGGAACCTACAATCTGAATATTTCCCTAACTGAAGGAGATAAAATGGTCGAAAAAGCACTGGACGTTTAAGTATCACTAAAGTATATATTAAATCAATGGTGATAGCCCATGACTTCAACTCTCAAACAATTACCTGAATATACCGAGAAAAAAACAATCACTTTCGAATCTTTATTATAAAGAGTGTTCATACGAAATTTTAACTACTTATAGATTAATAATATCTTCCACCAGTGTTGATTATAAATATATTCACTAGTGTCCAATACTCCCTAAACACTTTGCTTTAAAACATCCCTTCCAGTCGACGCGATACAACATACAAAACGTATGTAATAATCACACACAACTCAACTAATGTATAAACGGGTTGCAGAAACAGGATTTTTTGCAAATTTACCAACTTTCTACTGCACAGCTATTTAATGTTCACAAAATAAAGGAAATCTACCAAAAAAAACAGTTGGCAACGTAAAAAAAACACCAGTTTTAAAAAGATTACGAGCCTATAAAGTTAATAAATCGCAATATAGCGACCAAGTATACTCCCGTTGCTCTGCCCCCATTTGGCAAACTTGGCCCCATTTCTTCACTACATGCAAGAAAAGCCCCTTTCCCACTATCAACCTCCATACAGCCTAAATATAAATTTACAGATTTCATGCTAAGAGACGCTGATGTAATACCGATTTCAAAACAGTTGCTCTTCCTGTGAGGCAACCAGAGCACGGGAATCTTCTTCCTTTCGGCTTTGTACTCTTCTTCCTACTCCACAGAGAGAGAGGTCTCTGATCAGTGAAATAATAACCCATCTCCCACATAAGAAATCAAGCAAGGAAACAAACGAAACTAAGCAATAACAACTTGAAACGCATTCAAGTCAGAACAAGACGGTCTTTACACAAGAAATAGGCAGTGGTGTAACAGATGGGGGGCAGGGGGGCAGGTTGCCCCCCTGACGACTTTGGCCGGGAAAAAATTTGCGGGCAGGCCCGTTACGCCACTGGAAATAGGAGTACTAATTCCAAACTCAACTGCCAATATAACCTTAAACAAGAACAGGTGCAGTTGGAATTATTTAAATCAACAATTGGGTCTAATGATGATGGTTCCTTTAATGAAATATGGATGTTATCAACAAAGGAATTCGGAAAAGAAGAAATGGGACCAAGTTTGCCAATGGGGCAGACGCACTTGAGTATACTTGGTGCTATCTTTAGATTTATTAACTTTATATGGCTCATACTCTTTTTAAAAGTTGGTGGTTTTTTTACGTTGCCAACGTTTTTTTGGTAGATATGTCATATACATGTAAGCAAAGACATACATGTCCCTTAATCTAAAAAAATATTCTGCCTTCTGTATATAGTCAGACAACCATTACAATCATCACCCACTACATTAACTGAATTAACTCAAAGGAATCATAGATTTCACTTTATTTCAAATTAATTATACAATCACATTTTGAAAGGTTTTTATCTTCAAATTCACATAAACTTAACAATTTTGCACTTACAAACGTACCTACCCTGTACATTCTTCTCTTTTTTTTTTTTAATTTAGGGATGAATTATAGTCTGGCCACCGTTATCCTTTTAACCTTTGGTTTATTTTGTTGAATGAATCAACACATTAAAATTTTGAATAAAAAAAGTAAAAAATTTCCAAAATTTGCAGTCACACATCCCTGCAAATGAATCACACCAAAACAATATATACTAAATAAACATCAAATATACTATAGTTGCATGTTCTTTGATTAAAATGGTCCACTCGGACATATATTAAATGTACATTTGAGTATAATACCTTTGATTTATCGAGTTTTTTACGGGACAATGACAGTGAAGGTCAGTGGTCTAGCAAGACCAGAAGATCCTAGCCCCAGACCAAACGAGAATTTCGCGGTTCTCGGTTTCGCTCTCACTAATTCAAAGAACTATAGCTGTGGGCCGCCCCATGCCTTTGACCCTGGCACATGACATTGATCTCATCAACATATGAGGGACGCAATGGTGCACCTATGACAAAAGTTTGGTTCCAATTGAACCTTGAACTTCAAGTTTTTCAATTAGATTCAATTTTACTTTTAAAAGAGCCCCATTTTTCAAAACTTGACCTCACATGCCCTTTGCCCTTCAACATGACCTTTGACCCTCCTCAACATATGAGGGATCCCATTGTGCACCTATATGACATAATTTGGTCCAATTGCAGTTCATCTTTTCAATTGATGTCACTTTAAAAAAACTTAACAATTTGTGAAACAAACATCCACACACACATCCACACATACACACACCACACGGATTGCTACTTGGTCCCTGCCAAACATAGCTGGCCGCCCACAACATGACAATGCCCAGTATAACATTTCACCATGATTGGGTGACATTGAATTATTCAAATATGTGAAATTAAGTCCATCTATTATTTACCTTCTGATCTGAGATGAGTATACCTAATTAAGGTATACTCATCTCAGCCTTCTATAGTAACAAAATTCAACACAATGGCAATACAATCTGTATCTGTTCAGATCAACAAAACATTTTTCCTTTCATTTATTTAAGTCTAGACTAGTTCTATGGACAAATTTTCACCAATTTTTAATATTTTTAAACAATTCATTTTCTTGTATCAACATTTTACACAATGACAACAAAGTATTCTGATTCTGTTCTGATCACCAAAGCATTTAAAATCTAGTCTAGTTCTATTCACAAGTTTTTGCAAATCATTTTTTTGGTATCAACATTCAACACAATGATTATGCAATCCACAAAGTTTTTTTTAACAATTCTCATTATTTTTTGGAAAAATTAAATGGCCAAATAAGGTTGGTTGAGAGACAATCAAATTGACCCCAAAATAGGTATATTTCGCATGGTAAATTTGTAAAATTTTCCAAAAATTGTTTTTTTTTGTGTGCAAAATTTTCTGAAAAATAGCTTAGGTGAAAAATTTCACAATTTTCCTTAAAAAAATAAGGGTCTTTAGGTGACTGTGTTAATTTTTTTTTTAAATTTTGGATCTTTGGGTGACACATGCTGAAAATGGGTGTCTTAAACAGCCTTACATATGCATCACCTCTAAAATCGGAGTGGCCCCCCTGCCCCCCTCCCTACAAAAGAGGGGTAAAGTTAATTTCACAAACTGAGACCACTATATCATACAGTATCATCTTAGTGAGCAAAAATGGCACAAAAGTACAGTCTTACACAGTGGTGTAACAGACAAATGATTATTTTTTTTTCAAATGGCTTCCATGAAGTTTGCCAAGAACTTGAAGTACATGATAAGGTAATATGGGATAAATCAAGCTGTACTGAATGTTTTCATGTTGATGGTCTGTTTTTACTATATTGATCAAATTTCGAGTTCCACCAAATTTCTTTTCTTTTTGAAAATAAACAAAGCCTCTTATCTATTTTAAGCCAATCCAATCAAATTATTGACAATTTGAAAGATATGCATAATCTCTCTGCCTAGCTGGCAGAAACATTCGTTTCTGGCCAAGGCTTGTAGTATTAGTCACTATCCACACAAATGTTGTGCCATTTTGTAAAAATGAAAAAAAAAAAAAAAAAAAACACCCGACGACTTTGGCCGGGAAAGAAAATGCAAAAATCATGCTAAATCCGCCGTTTTTTAGCCCTCTGACCGGGAAAAATTGGCCTTTTGACCGCCCTAAGAGGGAAATTTCCCAAGACTGGGAAATTTGCCCCCTCAGAGCGGGAAGGCCCGTTACACCACTGGTCTTACATGGAAATCTCCCACATACAGTACTTTAATTATTGTAGAGTTAACTCATATTTCACAGCCTCATACTAACAAATACCAAAACCTTTTACAAATGATTATTTTTTTTTCAAATGGCTTCCATAAAGTTTGCCATGAACTTGAAGTACATGATAAGGTAATATGGGATAAATCAAGCTGTACTGAATGTTTTCATGTTGGTCTGTTTTTACTATATTGATCAAATTTCGAGTTCCACCAAATTTCTTTTCTTTTTGAAAATAAACAAAGCCTCTTATCTATTTTAAGCCAATCCAATCAAATTATTGACAATTTGAAAGACATGCATAATCTCTCTGCCTAGCTGGCAGAAACATTCTTTTCTGGCCAAGGCTTGTAGTATTAGTCACTATCCACACAAATGTTGTGCCATTTTGTAAAAATGGGGACACTAGCCACTGGTGTACAATTTAACCAGGATTCCTCATCTCCGGGTGTGTATCCTGGAGACGATTCAAACCACAACCACAGGGGATCCAGGGGGCAACTTAAGGCCCCCTGCATACAGGGTGTAGTAGTCCTTGTCAAAGATGCCTGAACCAGTATCACCAGAGGCGCAAAGCGAGGGGCAAAGACTTCCCCGCGAGAGGGCGCTATACCACATTGTGTACAGGGACTGTTGGAAATAAAAAATAGAGCGCACCGCCTTGATGAAAGGCTAAGGGTGTAGGGAAAGAGCAACATAATATGCATTTTTTTCACAATTTGTTTTGTTGCCCTCTCCTTTTTTAGCCCATAGGAGTGCACACACTCCCTCCGGCTATGTGCATGCAAAATTTACTCCACTTTATAAATAAAGATATATAAAAATAAAATGGTCATGTCTTAATTTAAAAACCTACAGAATGAGATACAGCAACACCATTTAAACATATTTTAAGTATGATGTTAAATCAATATTGTTACCTCAATAGCCAGGCCTAGAAAAAATTTTTTTCCTCCAGGCAAGATAAACAAAATTTACCAGAATATAAACAAATTTCACAGCATATTCTTTATGCAAAATCAAAATTTCACTCCAGATTACATAATTTCCTTGCACTATTTCCAAGCCTGATCAATAAGTATAATTGCAAAATAGTACTTTAATTCTTACAATTTACATGTAGTTTATATTTCACTTTAGCAACTTTTACTTCTACAGGAACATATTGTGGGTATAGACATTCTTATAAAACCTGTCAAAGAGAGTTTAGTGACTCAGAATTGGATGATGATGGTAAAAAAAGTAAGTAAATCCAATTTTGCTCTTATTATAAATAAACCATACATTGCCATCAATTAGTTTAGTACTGTTTACACCTGGCTATCCTTTTGCACTCAGGTCCAACTCTGATGTTGCTTACCCCACCCTCCCACAACCCTGTAAAACTACAGAAAATCAAAGGTGCATTTTGTGATTTTACCACCTCCTGTTTTGTGATGTTGAGAAAAGGTTATTCCAAAATTTTCAGTTGAATTTCCAACCTTGCTTTTTGGTGTTTACCTTCAATGTTACATACCAATGTACGCTTGGTCTCTATACAGAGAGAAAAAATACAAATTGTAAATTTCTTGCAAGAGATTGAATTGCCATGTCAGATGGGCACACATACCATACTTTATCCCAATGGTTCAGATTATATAAACATCCCCGACCTGAGGTAAGGGGGGGGGGGGAACGAGACTGTGGATCTGAAACGTCACTTTAATTTCATCCTGTGTAATTGGAATTTAATCATCAAAGCATCACATGTTATGCAGAGTTTGATTGTTCACGCCTTCCGCCACCTTCCCCTCCCTGGCACAGCTGGTTTTGACTTTCCAGCTGCAATTGTCTATTTGCAGAACGATTTTAAGCAGTGGCAACACTTTTGACAACTGATATAAGGACATGCAGACGCTTACCTCTGTAAAAATAAGAAAAGAATCCATTGTGGAAATATTGCCATATAGACTTATCCAAGTCAGGATTTTTATATTAAAGGCGCACCTATATTGCCCTAATCCATAAAAGACATAAACTAATTTTTAAGAAAATATATTTCCCAATGACATTTATTAAAATACACAGAATGTATTATGAATAAATAATCACATCGGTTTTTTAAACTTGTTCTCTTCATTGACCATTTGTTCCTCCTTGGTTCATCATAATAAATGAGCTTTCTAACAGCTGGGTTGGCCATGGGCCTAGCACCCAAAGGATCCCTGGTTCAAATCCATACCAAACCCCATACCCTTCTCTTGCTCTTCTTCCTTTCTTTCTCCCTTTTCTCTCAGGACACACATGTCTAATACCTGTTAAACAGATTTGGCCATACCGTTAAAGCAATAATAGCACATTTTTGAAGAGCACCCCCAGTTTTCAATTTTTTTACACAGTTGTGTTGGTAATTGTCTAGTAAATTATACCTGTGAAAGGTAATACTCAAAAGTGTGTATTTGTCATAAAAAGACGATTTGTAAAATTGATTGAGAGGATTCCAGATTGTAATTAATGTCGGAGCTGAGAAAGGCCAAAATTCTGTCCGTCCATTACAAAATAGTGCCACCTCAGAAAAAATGACCTATAACTTGACTTGCCTGAACCATGAACCAACTAATGGGTGAGCATAGACCTGTACATTTGCCCTATTTCCCTGCATAAAAATCATAATATTGGAAGGCCGTTTCCGGGAGCCGTTGAATTATTATCGGGATCTCTGATATTAATTATTCTAATTACAAAATCCCTTCCTTTGGGAGACATAGACATTTTCGAGCTTAACCATTCACAGGTATAGTTTATTAGCCAGTTACCAATGCAGCTGTGCAAAAATCTCAAAATGTTTGGAAAATTGGGAGCACTCTTCAAAAAATATGCTATTATTGCTTGAACTTGGGTAAGTACATTGTAATACAGAAAGTACTTATTTGGCAAAATCAAATTTGTGACAAACTAGGCAGAATAATTAATAGGATGCAATGGCATGAAAAATGATTCAGACATCATGAAATGGACCCTTATGGAAAGTCACTTCTTCCACAATTTGAAAACATTTGGATGTTTACATTCTGTAAAAGAATAAAAAAGCAAGAGTTGGCATTTTGTGGCAATATCTGCCATGGAAAATCAGGTTTGAACATCCCCTCCAGATGTTAACAGCATGTTTTTTGATACAATTCAAATGCAACAGTGTCGAATTAAGCCATGAATTGGTACTTCTAGTCCTGTGAGCTAATGATGCCTTGCTTTTTCATGTGGCATGATGTCCGCATCCTTGGTTGAGACGTGAGAGTTTACAGAAATAGTATTAGTTACAACATGTAAACACCCAAATTGTTTTCTAATTTGGGAAGTGATTTTCAGTAAGGTCCTTCACATTCTGAATATGATTCCATGCCTTGTGGTTCCTTTTAGCATAGTCTCAATAACTGATGAACGAGTCTTCATGCGGGTCAGAAAAGCATTGGGGAATAGTTGACACCCGTATTGACTCATTAGGTCTGTAGTGATTATTGGTTATTTCCAGAATAGTTGCACCAGGCATCGCACCAATCACAGGAACAATACTGGATAACCCTGAAAGTTTCATGTCACGGTGCTATAACAGAATCTGGTCAAGTCTTAGGTCAGGTCAGGTCCTTTGAGGCTCTGCTACTGTATCCTGGTAACCGTACTACCTGTCCCAGGACCGAGATGTCGGCAGCTAAACCATCACCCTCATCAGGTTTCCTAATGAAATCTGATGAGGATGGTACTGGTTATCCTGTTTAGAATTGTTTACAGACTCCTAAATGTTATATTATTTTTCTGTAAATGTTAATTAAATCATGTTAAATTTAATCATATAAATTATAAGTGAGGAGAACTGGAAAAGTATTATTAAATAGGAAACTTGCAATGTGTTGTGCAATAAAGCATGACTTCTCTGATTGACCCAGTTCTAAATGGACTCAAGTTGAAGAACATCCTAGAACATGTCCAAGACGTTTCGCACAAAATAAAGCATAGTTTCTTCATCTTCTTCCCGGAACTGGCTAAGAGGTTCTTGTGTTTAGCCTAAGGAAGCAAGATTGCACACTTGTTGATGAACATAAAACTTTGTGTAATGCTATGTCAAAACACTTCGAGCGCAGGATGTGGAAGATTGTGGACTTTCTTTAAACATGTTCCAGCGAACTGAAAGATGACGAAATTTCAACTTGTCCTTCTCGCTTGTTTTTGTTGTTTGCATCATGGGTAATTTGCTTGTGGACAATTCTGTTTCAAGTTATTTCTCTTTGCCATTTTTGACAGAGGATTTCAGCGAGTTACGACCTCTCAAACAGAAGGTGGAGAACTTTCATACATTTGATTTTATAAAATTTATGGTTTTTTAATATAATTCTAGAAAGTTGCTAGAATTGTCATAGCTGCTCAAAATTTGGTACCTTTGGAAAAACAAAGGTTAACATTACAATTCCAGCAGGACATTTCTTCTGTACCAGTGACATTCACCTTTAATGCACTGAGTACCTGTATGGACAAATGTTATACCATCAAGCGGCAGTTATACTTCCAGTTGTTCTTCAAGTCTACGAGTTTGCAAATTAATCGGCCGGTCTAGCGAGAAAGGACTTTTGCGATAACGCGAAACTAGTTGAACTGTACCAGCAAGAATTGTGTCGCCAAGATTTTTATGTGGACCTGATTCTACAAGAGACTGGTGCGCACCCAACAAGAATTGTGAACTATTGTATAATTGAGGAGATATGTTGTGTGTTTAATTTGATTTTTAAGTAGGTAAGAAATATAGATAATAATTTTGTGCATTGTTAATTGTGTAAATTGTGTGATTTAATTTATGTATTAAAATCATTGTTTTGAATTTACATCTTGGTCAAGTCAATCTTCTTACAAATAGTCATTGTGAATGTTGTTTTATGAACCACGGGAGGTTGCTTTTCTGACCTTGAGTATATCTCGTAACAGAATGAAAAAAGAAGATCTATCATCTACCTACAAGGGCATCAGCCCTGGAGTGCTAATGGTGGCCATCCAGCATGTGCTGCCTTGCATGGTGGACATGGTTGCCCAAAGGCTAGGCCCACCGCCAAAAACTGTGGATTGGCATCAGGAAGGGCATCCGGTCAATTATCTTTTGCTCCAATAAATCCTCACACAGCAGTATTGCTGAGTGTGAGGTAAATCCGGCCAACCCTGTTTAGCGGGGGAAAAGCGGATTTAAAACTTTGGTTTAACTAACACTCTACTGATCTGCTGATGTCACAATGCTTCTGCTCTGCCTTTGTCAGGTTCGTTTTTATTCTGATCATTTTTATTCTGATCATTTTGCCCCAAATTTGATTCACTTGGCTAAAATACAGGCCTATCATTTAAGACTGATAATCTCTTCATGATGGCTTCTTTAACCAGTAGTTCCATGGCGGTGGGGAGAGGTAAAGAGGCCTCCAGTCAGGCCCATTTCCCCCAATGTCCCCCTAGAAAAGGCAATCTAGGACAAATTTAGGATCTCCCCCACTCGAGCCTTGTCCCTCTAATGTCCAGAAAAAAATCCTGGTGTTGTCACTGCCTTTAACAAATTTGGACAGCTACATGTTGCTGATTATGAAAGATCTGCCTGTTTCAAACAAAAGAATAGAACAAGTATTTTATACTGCACATAATCTTACAGGTGAATTCCACTCATGCAACTTTTGTAACTGTCACAATCTGGCTACTGGTGGCATTTGTTGACCTTTGTATATTTCAATGTAAGTGTTTTCTTTTAAATTTTCAACTGAGTACCTCCATTAAAAGACTCAATTCAAAGAGTCAAAATCTTCAAGGATATTGAAAATATAATTTTTTGCCATCATGTCAGTTTTTAAAATTTTGATTGGGGTTTCTGCATACCCGTAATCAATGTAAGTGCCCTTATGTGGAAGTTGACCTAAAATTGCCACTTTGGAAAAATATGAGCAGAGATCATACCGACTCTTCAAATTGTCTTCTTAAAGGTGCAATGAGAGATTTTGGGGCATCCATATATTGTGTCATATGTAGTTAATTCATATAGAACCCAATATTTCTTACCTTTATTTGGGTCTTACTAAATGCCTTAAAAGTGAAAACAAAAGGAGTTTGAATTTTGCTTTTCAATATAAACAAACATAGGTCTGAAGTAAGTATTTGCTCCTATAGTAAATTAGAAATTTCACAATGTTTTTACAATAGTACTTCGTAGCTTACCCCTAACAACCGTCCGAGACAATGAGATGCAACAATCCGTTGGAACCGTCGATAATTGATTCTCAATGCATCTCGGACCTTTATTAATGTTTTTTTGTCACAAAAATGACTCTCATTGCACCTCAAGTACCTTGGACCGTTCCTCCCTCCTCCTCCTCCTCGCAGGAGATGAATGATTCTCATTGCATCTCGGACCATTTTCCCGCAGGAGATGAATGATTCTCATTGCATCTCGGACTGTTTTCCTTCCCGCAGAAGGTTATGATTCTCATTGACTCGCCCGCTAACGACTTATACGCCACTTTTAAAAACCCAACTCCTCCTGAAGTATTTGAAGAGTCAATTACCCGTCAAAACCAGTCGGCAAATGATTCTCATTGTTTCTCGGACTTAAACAACTATTTGTGTACACGAAAATGACTCTCATTGCACCTCAGACCATTTCCCTGCAGGAGGTGAAAGATTCTCATTGCATCTCGGACCGTTTCCCTGCAGGAGACGAATGATTCTCATTGCATCTCGGACCGTTTCCCCACAGAAAGTGTCTTGGTTCTCATTGCTTCTCGGCCGTTAACGACTTTTCGCCACTTACTCCGGTGCCGTGAAAACGTCTGAGATGCAATGAAATGCAAAATTTGCTTCTCATTGATTCTCGTACGTCAAAAATAAACAAAAATTGATTCTCATTGCATCTCTGACGTTGTTCGGCAAAATCCCCGGTGACGTGTTAGGGTTAATCTTTTCATATGAGGATCTTTTTAATAGAAAGCTTTATTAGTGCAAAGATCATAATTTTTAAATTTCTAGGGACACCTGTCATGTGAAATCCCTCCTTGCACCTTTAACTCAAAATATATTTATTTTTATACATTATTTTTTAAAAAGCCTGCTAATCTCAACTAGTTGACCACTTTGGATCAGATGATTTTTCCAGAAGGGTACTGCAGATTTCATTTCTTCCCATTTATCAGTCCCCACAATATGAAAATGGGATCAATATTTATACATTTATCAAAATACGGGGTTTTGCCATATACTGAAAATATGACCCAATTTGGCCTCTTTATCCCACTTCTGACTGTAATGTAAGAATTAGTAGATGATATGCATTTCTACTTCATGACTTGCAGGAATTGCAGTGATGTTTAAAAGTTGCTCTGTGTGTGAAACATGCTCCACATTGTGCACACTGGTATGGGTGCTCACCCGTATGAATTCTTTCATGCTCTCTCATATGGACTTTCTGGATAAAACCCTTCTCACAATATGAGCATTGGTATGGCCTTTCACCAGTGTGGGTTTTGATATGCCTTGTCAATGAAGCTTTAAATGTGAAACCTTTGAGGCAATGAGGACATTTAAATAATTTCTCACCCTTCAAGTGTATTTTCACATGCACATTCAAACCTGATGTATTTACAAAGCATTTGCCACACTGATTGCAACGATGAGGCCGTTCTCCTGTGTGTGTCTTCAAGTGAACCATCATGTTGGACTTGTACGTGAAGGTCTTATCACATGCAGGACATTTGTTAGTCTTGCTATCAGAATGAATCTTCATATGTTGAGTCAAGTATGATCTTGCTGCAAAACCTTTCCCACACTCTTCACACTTGTGTGGTTTGATCCCTGTGTGGTTGCTGGAATGTTTTGCCAGAGTTGCTTTGTGTGAGAACACCGTTGTCACACACAGAACACCTGTACATCTGAGATCCAGTTGAGTGCCTCTAGAGTGTTTTTCTTTCATATTGAAATTCTGCGTGAAACCTTTGTCCACAAATAGGACACTTGAAAGGTTTTTCAGCAGCATGATTAGCCTTCATGTGAGCACGTAGACTTTGTTGCCTGAATGTTCCCCTGTCACATTTTTCACACTTGAAAGGTTTTTCTTTCAATGGCGTCTCTTGTGAATAGTCAAGTCACTTCTGCGGGAGAAACGTCTCTTACATTCCCCACATTCGTGAGGTCTATATCAAGTTGGATACCTCATGCTCCTAGCTGACCTCGTTTTGTGTAAACCTCTTACCACACTCAGAACACTGGTGTCGTTTTTCAAACCGTGTGGATTAGTAAGTGATATCCTAGAGTGTATTTATTTTTAAAATTCCTTAACCACACCAGTACACAGTTATTAACTTTGCTGCTTGTGTTCTTTCTTTTTCTTCTTCCTCTCTTTTTCCTTCCTCTTCTTTCCAATTTCTTAATTATGGTCAATAGTTCCAGTGCTTGCTTCTCTTGGCCATCAAAATGTGGTTTCTTGTTGAGAAGTTGTGCAAGTCTTGGATACTTACTTCTGTGTCTCCCGATTTTCTTTTGAAGTTCATCAAACATGCAATGATAATTCACAGAATTGCAGGAGAATTCTCCGAGCTTTTTAAGGTAGTTTCTTCAAAGGAAACTGCTGAGTTTTCTGACTTCATTCGTGCTTTTGCCTTCCCGTTTGCAATCCTGTGTAAGATAGTTTAGAACAAAACAATATAAATTTAATTTACAAAGGCATAATGGTTGAAATTACTTTGTTGGCATTTTACATTAAATAAAAGCTTACAATGCTGTATAAAACACGTGTCGTACCCCGAATCGGAGAGTGGGCGTCGCTGGCGAGATTACAAACTGGGCTGTGTTTACACAAGGAGACATACATTCATGCCAAACCTCTATTCCAAATAGGATTATTATAGTATGAAGTGGGCTGAGTGTGTAATCCCTGACTACCCATGTATAAAGAAGAGTACTTGGGGGGATGGAAAGAGTTGCTAGAACAGTATAACAGGTTGGATATAACACGCACCTGGACACTGTACGCTAAATCTGCTTCCAAACGCCCCCACTTTGGCGAGCCTCAAAGCGTTTGACCCAGTGCAGAAATTGTCTCTTTTAATTTTAAGAGCAATTTTAAGTAGTGTCAACACATTTTGACAACTGATATAAGTCAGAACTTGTTGTCAAAACCCCAGGTAGGTGCAAGCAAAGACAATTGTGTCAACAAAAAGTATGTTGATAATTGGTATTACCTTGTAAAAATCAGAAAAATCCATTGCAGGAATCTTGCCAGCCTCAAAGGTCATGATTTGTATACTTATAGCGCCTCGATATGCCCATTCTCCATAGAAGGAGGGTTAAAATAGATTTAAAAAAAAATCATATTGCCCGCAATGGAATTTCTTAAAATTTACACAAAAAGAGGTTCAGTGGTACAAATAAGCAAATATTAGTTGTCAAAAGTGTGTTTGCCGTGCTATATTGGTTTTATTAGGTTTTGTCCATTGAGCCTGCAAAACAGATGTGTCATGGGATAGAAAAAAAAAAACTTTTGAGAAGACTCCACATTGACAATTCATTCAATGCCACCGTCTCCAAATATTTTCCATTGGACTGCATCCAAATCATGTTAAAAAACCTGTGAGCTAAAGTGCACCTGGCAGTGACTTATCGTCTTAACGCGACACTGACTGTGTGGCAATCAAAAACTATACACGTAAGTTTCTACATGCATAGATGAAAAAATCCAGATTTTGTTGCAAACAAATGTATAGACAAATCCGACAGACAAATGATGGTAAGAATTGATCCGCCATTACTGGGGGCTCAACCCAAAACATACCCAAATTTTGTACGTCTGTACCACGCCTGATTAAGTATAATTCAAAAGCTACACGTAATATGCACCATTGGGTGAATTCAAGAGGATGCCACCCCAGCTATGGTTGCCGTGAGGTGTTGGATGTGTTAAATCGGATTGGTGTATATACAACTGTAGAGCCAATCTGGAAAGCTGCCCATCTTATTCCAAATATTTACCCCAAGCTGCACACAAAACACGAAACCAGCGCAAATTAAGTGTAGTATGCGCAAGGACACCAGGTGCACACTGAAACGCAACACGCATCCAAAAATACCGTTTTGCTGAGATTTTATAAAATAATTTACGAAGAAAGTTCTGTCAAACTGGGATCATTGTAGTTGAGACGATAATTATGCTACACGATATCAATAAAGTTTCACAAGGATTTTAGTTGTTGAAAGGGTTCAAAACATGTTACAGAGTGGTTATCACAAAATCAACAGCTCTGCATCCGATGAATCCGTGTACTTTTATCCCGCACAGGCAGATAAAAATACGCAGATGATTGATGCATCATTGTAACATGTTTGAAAGCCCTTATGGCCTTCTGGTTCCAGCACCTTAGATAGAGGAAGTACAAAAATAGAATGCAAGGCATTGCAAGATGGTTACAACATGATATCACTTAAGGCTTTGGTGAATCTTCAATATGTCTTCTTAACCTAATTTTTATGTTGCAGTTTTAGGCTTTACAAATAGCCGTATCAGGTGATTTTTGACATAATTTTGCCAATGATTGAAATGATGTTGTTTTGAACAAAGTCCAAAAACGGTTGTCTCCCACAAATATTAGTAAACAGAGCTCTGCATTACACCGATGGGCTGTATCGGGCAGCATGTGGGACAGTGGGCTTAACTTCCTTTTGTGAAGAAATGATTAACGATTTCAACATCATCACA
Organism: Ophioderma brevispina; assembly: GCA_023653785.1. Lineage (NCBI taxonomy): Eukaryota > Metazoa > Echinodermata > Ophiuroidea > Amphilepidida > Ophiodermatidae > Ophioderma > Ophioderma brevispina. The sequence goes on from JAMKCH010017270.1 coordinate 22,841, forward strand.
TACAGCGGCAGGTGGAACAGTCAATTTTAGCGAAGGACTATAAAATACTCTATTGTTGACCGTTTTTCAAATCATGGTTTTTTTTTTTTCCAGCCGACTCTGTTTTCCAATGCAACCTGATTGAGCGCTAACTTATAAACAGTGGAGTAACAGCGTGGGGAAGGGGGAAGGTTGACCCCCCTGACGGACTTTGGCCGGGAAACAAATTGCACAAATATGCTAAAATCAGCCGTTTTTTTAGCCCTATGACCGGGAAAAATTGGCCTTTTGACCCCCTAAGAGGGAAAATTTCCCAAGAATGGGAAATTGCCCCCCAGAGAGGGAAGGCACGTTACGCTAATTGATCTATAAGAATTAAAATTTTGAGCCTGAGGCTTGAAGTGCGGATCGAACAAAAAACCTTGAGATTAACAGATGACCGATAGACACACACTGCCGCAATTTGACCTTAAGATAGTTTTTTTTTGTTAAAAAGGGGGGTGGTCCGATTTCAGAGAAATAAAAGGTTCTATTGATAAATGAGCTTGAACCTCATGCCCATTATGTGAAGTTTCCACGCTGATATTTCAATCAGGTTAACATAAAAGCACTCAAAAAACATGATTTTTTAAGCCCAAAACACTAGTGCGTTTACTTTGGTCAGACAAATGGGACATATTTTGGCTCA
>JAMKCH010017271.1:0-31476 GCA_023653785.1 Ophioderma brevispina
TAGCTTTCTTGGGACACCCGAAAATATTGACCACTTACGGAAAATCGGGGGTTCTGGGGGGATGAGGCTATTCGCGATTCGGGCCATGCCTTTAATCGGTAAGGCCGTTTGCAATAGTAGAAGCACAAATGGGCATATGAATTGGCCTATAGAACAGTTAACAGCTACGTCCACTCTTTGTGTGCCTGCGAATTCATTACTGGACGAAGTCGTTATGGCCCATAGTATTAAAACTCTAACAGTACAAGCTACAATCGTGCTTCAAAATTGTGGAAACTTTGTGAAGATTTGGTTCACGGCCCCCTCAATTCAAAGTTGCATGAGCACGACACACTGAGCAATCTCGCAACCATTTTATTTTAAACACTGATTGGGAGGGGGTGGGGAGGGGGAAAGAAAGTTATAGACAAATTGCGTTTCAAGCCTATATCTCTTTCATAGCTGCCATATAAACAGGTGTACCAAGGACTTATGAACAAGATTGTAGATACAATTGCCCAGTGGGTAACAGTCAGCCGACCTATTTCAAGAAAACCGGCCATAACATGTTACAAACCTTGCTGTTAACTGGTCTATGAACAGTTTGTGTTAAAATAATGCGGTCGACAACATTTGGAGACGTTTTTGTTAATAACATGTCAGAACATCAGAAAGGAAACATTTGCTGGGTTATATGGCGCCTCTATTTTTTGGTTTTCAACTTCTAAAAATATTATTTCTCAATTTATTTGAGAAAAGATTTCTCACGGGAAAGTACTTGGTTTTTACTATACGAAAGAGAGAAAGGGGAATGTCCCTATTTTTTTTGCTAGGTTTGCACTACAAATTGACAATAGGAGAAGTGGGGAATTCCCCAAGATGTAACCTTAGTAATTGAGTCAACTTATTTATGCTTGAGATCAAAAATGTAGATCTGGGAATTGCCCCACAAAGTTATATATGGAAAATGTGACATTGATTTGACAGTGCTAGGTATGTTTATGCATTAGGATGATGTAATGATTATTGTTAGAAGGGAAATCTAGCTTGCAAGTAGTTAAAAATACCTGTCACTTGGAAGGACTGAGGTCAGAAGTTGCAATCAGCTATACGGTATATGGTTATGTATAGCTAGGTTTTATCTACAATAATGGTAGATTTATGCTCCACACAGTGCCAGGATTTATTATATTTTCAATTCCATGGAGGCAGAGTGTTGTAATTATTCTACTGGACGTCTTTGAAGCCGAAAGTGCTGGGATCCAAATAGGATTCCAATTGTGGACAGATAGAAATCGTGGTGATTACTTGGACTGATATACGGTGGATTTATTGTCGCGATGGACTTATGTATCTTTGTCATCTTGAACTGCTGGGACTTCAGGACTGATAAGATTCCAATGAAGACGTACCTGAAGGATTAATAATCGTGGACTTTGCATGCTGTCATTTGAAGTCTTCGCTGTGAGGGGACATATCATCGTTGAACTAACGCTTCTTGTGGAGATTAGTGCACATTCTTGTTTACAATTTAGTATAATTAAATATTGTGGTTTTTTTTATGTAATGTGGTTTGGTACATCCCAAATCTTGAACAGCTTGACCAATCATTAAAAACTGTTATATTTATTAAAATTCAGATCACTTGTGCACGGTTCATTATTTGTGTTTTGAAAGGTATTTCGACCTTATACGTCCCACGAGACGTCATAAACAGAATTGGGGGCTCGTCCTTGGGAATTGAAATTAGATAATTTGAGCTTTTTGTTCCATATTTACACACCTAAAAAGTGTTTAAATATGTAAACCAGTGTGCACATTTTATAACATACAAAAGGCCTCGCCGTCTAAGGATAGATGAGGCCCGCTATAATCAAAATAGTTAATCCACCATCAATTTTGAGTGGTGTTTGACACACTTTATCATGTACGCAAGGTGTTTTTTTTATTTAAAGCTTAAAAAAAAAAAAAAAAAAAAAAAAAACACTTGTATCAAGAAAAAATGAGAAAAGTCTGAGAAACTTCAGGGGCATGCTCTCTGGAAAAACAAAGCTTAAAGCATGCCTCCATTGCAATGACCATTGATTATCTTCTATGAAGGGAACAGGAGGATGTTGAATCTGCCCTTGTCACGGAGCTTTAAGTGACGCCTATAGACAGACCTTTTGTCCTTCCTAAGCTAATACTACAAAGAGGCTACATAGGCAGCCCTTTATAACAATAGCCAATACCTATTAGCTTCTGCCTGCTAAGGTTTTAGAGATAACCGTCTTCCACACTCAACTCTGGAATACAACACAATGGCCTATGAACCGCGCTTTTAATATCATGACAAGGTAACTAAGGCTAGATTGCATTCCCATGGGCATTCAATAGCTTCAATCACCATTGTATTGAGCACATTCCGTACTGTATTTTTAGTACATTATGATACCCAGGACGTGCATAGTGCAGCTGTTGTTAACATGTAGCTACATGTGCTCATCCAAGGCACTGAACATGAGCCCTTGTAGATTAGCAGCCTCACCATATTGGATATGGTATGGTTTGTATATGTAAAAAAAAAAGTTCGTTGTTATTTTTGGCAATTGCCATTTATTGTTCCGCCCCCCCAGAAAACAAAAGGCAAAAATGAGGTCTTTCCACCCCAATAACCAGAACGCCACTCGCATATATGTTGCTAAATAATATAGCGCACATCCTTGCAACGCGGCATTGTGGTTCTTGGGGTGGAAAGGCTTCAAATATGGAAATTTTAATTACCCATTGAACCCTGTATTATAACTTTACATAAAACCGACTTTTGGGGAAATTTATGTAAAGTGGGATTTTTTGAAAACCAGCTAAAGGTAAACTTTGAGCATGTCGCTTTATTATGCAAAACGTTTCAAGTTCATCCGTTCTCATGAAAACTAGAGAGGGCGTCCTTCATTCCTTATCCGGCGATGTCCTTTTGTGTGTATTACATGTACTACCATTGTAGTTTGGTTCAAGTTAGTATATTGTGTTGTAGAGTACAATCACAATGGAGTTTGATCCAGAAGTGTTCATAGGGCAAATAACTTGGGAGAAGTTTGATGAGCTGAGAAAGCTTGAGTTAATGAAACTAGCCAAGCATTTAGGACTTGATGCAAAACATACTATGAGGAAGCAAGTCATCAAAAATAGTTTGATTGAAAAATTTGTCCAGGAAGATGTTTGGGATAGTTCATATTTGGAAAAGATAGAAGAGGTTCTGGAACAGGGCACTGGTGTTGCCAAGATGAAAGAGCTTGAAAATAAAAAAGAAATAGAGTTGAAAAAGTTGGAAATAGAACAAAAGCAAAAAGAAATAGAAATGCAAATTCAAATTCAGAAGGAACAGAAAGAAAAGGAAATTGAATTAGAAAAAGAAAATTGCAAGTGCAAAAAGAGATGCAACAAAAAGAGATGGAATTGAAAATTGAAAAAGAAAAAGAATTGGAAAAGGAAAAATTGCAAAATGAGATGAAACAAAAAGAGCTTGAAGCTCATCTAGAGTTAGAAAATGAAGCAACAGCTAGCTCATCAGACTCTTTCCAAGCCTCTGAAAAATATTCGCACCTGGTTCCAAAAGTTCAGAGGAACAGAAGTAAACAAATACTTCTACACTTTGAGAAAATTGCCAATAGCTTGAAAATGGCCCAAGGCTCTTGGACCTTGTTGCCTACAGTCAAGTTTTATAGTTAAAGCCCGAGAAATATCAATTCGGCCATGTCATTAGACAAATGTAGTGATTATGACGAGGTGAAGAGGCAGTGCTCACAGCATATGAATTGGTACCAGAGGCATAGAGACACAAATTCAGTCTTGTCAGAAAATAGAGACCAGACACATGTGAATGCCCGGTGGAAGGAGAGCAAATTGTTGACGCGCGGCTTTCTCAAAGAAGTCAGGCAAAATTTTGGTCACTTAGAGGAGTTGAGTGTTTAGTTGAAAGAGTTCAAACAAGTCTCCATCCAGATATTCAAAACAAATCTGGATGTGAAACAAAATTGACAGTTTGCGTGATGAAGCAGCCGTCGTACGTCGTAAATGCCGACGACTATGCTTTGACTCACAAAAAACTAAGTCATACTGTAGGCTAGCCAAGAATTTACAGGTACAACAAGTACAACAAAGTAAGGGTTCTAACAAGGCGTCTCATGGTAGCATCAGGAGGGGAAATCCAGTCAGGTTCCCATGAAGGGAGTAAAGAAAGTATGGTGCTAATCAAAAAGCATGGGACGGACCCAATCAACAGTTCACTGCAAATCACTTAAGAAGCCAGGACATACAGGGTCACGGTGTTGGGAGATACATGGCTATCCACCCCCAAAACAGAGAGAGCCAAAAGTGAGTCAAACCAATAGGTTGTGCAGTTACTTAGCTTTGAGGTCAAAAGTTCAATTCTTCTGTTCAAAAACCAAGAATTCCACAAAAGGGGAATTGACACAGAAAAAGGTAAGGGATGACTTTCTTTAAGCCTTTGGTTTGGAGGTGTTTTTGTGTCACTTTCAGGTGATAGTTTATTTAGATCCAAAACCCATTTAATCATGCGGGACACGTGTGGAAGATGGCACTTCCATTTGCTATGAGAGTTCCAACGGACAACTAGTGCATTGTCAGGGGATAGGTATGGATTGTATGTTGTCCATCTTCAAAAAATGAATTTGAAATCAGACTGGTTTCTGGAACAAAGAATTCCCAGGTAAGAGGATCCATGTTGAATGATTTGGCAGGGGGGAAAGTACTCCCAGATCCCATAGTTCCCAGGTGCCCTGTACAGGGGATAAGTTTGATGAGGAAACTGAGACTTACCAGCATGTGCAGAGTATAGTAACTAGGCCAATGACCAGAAAAGCCTTACAAGAAAACAGTGAGCAGGTGATGAGTCAAAATATTCATACACTTAAGAGAAGAGAAAGAGCGTCGAGGATTTGACTTGGTCCCCAAAAAAAAAAAAATTAGAGGATTTACTTTTCTCTCAAAAGTTAGAGGAAATTTGGAGGGCATCTTCCCTCTTCAGGGGAGACTAAAGTCCCTGTTAGTGAAATCCAGCCCATGAGCACAAACAAAGTTGACAAAGCTGGTAAAAATGAAAATCCAGCCGCTGAGCATGAATAGATTTAGGGACTGTAAAGGGGACCTTTATTTAAGACCATGACAAGGGCTGGTAAAAGAGCAGCGCAACTACCCAGCACTTAGGAAATCAGGTGAGAGGGAATTGACCGCAACAGGAAGCCGAGCAAATCCCTGTAGTTCTACAAGAAAAATGGTGTCTCATGAGAAAATGGCGCCACCCGATGCACTTGTAGATGAAGAAAGAATGGAAGGTTGTGCATCAATTGTAGTGCCAAAGGTTATACCATAGGGAAGTATAGGCATAGCCATGATAGTCCCATGCAGGACATTAGATGTGAGGAAAAAACATGACAGAATAGGAGTCATTTTTGGTGGCCTACACTCAGACAAGATGTGTCTGAGTATTGTAAGAATTGTCACACATGTCAAATGGTGGCAAGCCCAATCAGAGAAAATTCCTACTGCTTCCCTTTGCAACCAATACCAGCATTTGATGAGCCATTTAGTAGCTAGGGTATTAATAGATTGCGTTAAACCACTCAAAAGACCAAGTCAGGAAATCCGTAATTATTTATGGGACCATCATGTGCTTCCACAAGATTTCCCCGAGGCATACCCTGAGAATAGTAGGGCACAGAATATAGTTTGAAGCTTAACCAAGTTTTTACCTAGTAGGCTTCCAAAAAATCAATCATTCTGCTTCAAGGATCAAATTTCATGTAAGGTTTGGTTCCAAAAGTCATGGACCGTTGGGAATTTCCCAGTACAGTTTCTTAGCATACCACCCAGAATCCCAGGGGGGCCCTAGAAAGGTACCAAACATGAAACAATGATAAAAAACTATTGTTTTGAAATTGAGAGGGGATTGGATGAGGGAGTTCATCTCCTGTCATTGCTACCAGGAGCTGTCCAAGACGTCCTTAGGATTCAGGTCCATTTGATGTGGTGTGGTCACAACGTACGGGGACCATTTGCAAAAGTATGAAAGAAATGTGGTTGTGTGAAAATCCGATGTGAATTTGTTAGACTATGTGTCTCAATTTCAGACACAGGCTCCAAAGAAGGCCACAGACAATTGCCAAACAAAATATCAAACAGAGCCAGGCCAAAATGAAAACATGATGACAAAGATGCCAGGACAGAGTATTCAAACCAGGTGACAACGTTTGGCACTTTTCCCAATACAAGGGCATCCTTGCAAGCCAAAGGGGTATCTGGACATATGATGATTGAGAAACAAAGTGGGAGACCTTGGCCTATGTGATCAAAAACCAGGTGACGTAAAAGTCGACAAGTATGTCACATTACTATACTCAAGAGTATTAATGAAAAGGTGATGATACTATTAACCGGCAGTGAATTGTCAGGTCAGTGTTAGTGAGGAGTGTGCAAATGATGACTTCAAAAACGCACTGTAAACACAGAAAATGTTATGGTGTCAAATTGCAAAAATTCGGACATACGTGCTAATTTACACAAGAAACTAGGTCATCTCCCAGAAAGTCAACAAGGTGAATTAAAGAGTTAATTCATGAGTGGGAAACATATTTCCTGATTTACCCCAGTGAGACACATGGCATAACCCATGACATAGATATAGGGGACTCCGAGCCTATAAATGAAACAGCCTTATAGGTTGCATCCAATCAAGTTGCCAGCATATCGAAATGAGTGGTGAAAACATGTTGAGACAATGAATAGTAGAACCAAAGCAAGCAATAGTGAATGGGTTCCCCATGTATTCTGGTTCCCAAACCTGATGGTTCATTTTTCGAAAAGTCAACCTCTGTTCAAAACCGACTCATATCCACGGATTGATGACTTGCAGAGTAGATAGAGTGGAAATGCCAAATTTGTTAGCAAATTGATTGTTGGAAGGTGTATGGCAAGTTCCCCTCATCTGACCGTGCCAAAGAAAATTTCAGACTTTTGTACGCCGTGGACATACCAATTACAAAATAAGGAATTTGGTCTAAAATTCTCGCCGCAACATTTCAGAGATTAGTGAACAGTATTTGCAGACATAGAATTTTTGACGCCTATGTTGGTGATCTCCTTGTGTACATTGAAAACATGGGAAGAAACACATGAGACAGCTCCCTAATTGTTGAGAAAAAACATCTCAGGCAGGTTTGACTGTGAATATGGTGAAAACTGAAAAGTGAATTTTCATGCAAATATGCACATACTTAGGGCATTATATTAGGACAAGGGCAAATAGTAGGCCAATCACTCAAAAAGTTGAGAGTAATTGAGAATTCCCCAACCACAAGAGCAAAAGAGATCTCATGAGATTTCTAGGTATGGTCGGGTATTTACAGAAAATACCCGTCCAAATTGCTCAGAAATTGCCGTGTCCGTGACCAACCTCTGAAGAAAAAACGCAAACAATTTGTGTGGTCAGAGCAATGCCAAAAAGCGTTCGAGAAAATCAAGGGTTCTTATTTTGAGAATGCGCGTTTTTTGATTGCGCCAGACTTTCAGAAAACATTCAAGTTGGGACAGTTGATTGCAGTGATGTAGGGCTTGTGGAACGGGAGTTCTCATGCAGCAGATGAAAATGGTCTGTAGATCCTCCGTATGTATTACTACATACGAAAGTTGACAACATCAGAAAACTATCAACAATTGAGAAAGAATTGTATGCATTGTATTGTCATTGCCAAATTGAAGTGGTACTTGAGTAAAACAGGTTGCCACACAGTCTAGTGTACATGGATCACAATCCGTTGAATTTCATCCACAAGATGAGGAAAAACAGAAATGCAGGACTTGTTCGGTGGAGTTTATAATATAGCAGACGATTTTTATAGCGCCTTATGATATTGGCTCTAAGCGTTTCACAAATGGACGCCTGATCAATGTGGCCAAACCATACCATAAACCATTTAGCATCATTTCAAGGGATGCAGCAGATCGGGATCAGAGCTCCCCGTATCAGCAAAACATACATCGAGATAATCTTCGCAGCCACCATCGCCGCCGGGACCAGCTCCCCAATATCGCATGGGTAAATCGCGACAACCAAGCGGTTAATTTCTTTCCAGGGAAAAATTACAAGATGCTGAATCTCACAGGAATAGAAACGCACGGCCTATACGAGGGATGTAGGTATAAACTGGGTCGAGAGCTTACCTGATGAGCCGTCTTGTCCGCTAACTCTAACAAGAATTACAATCTGGAATAAGACATTCAAAGGAAAAGAAAATGTCTTGGCAGATGCCTTGTCCTGAGCTGCCCCTAAAATTTTTTCAGAAATTTGTATTAACAACTTTATGTAGTATAGACTTGAAGACAAAAGGCAAGAAAATTATAATAAAAAGGGTAAAATTTGCACTGTGTAAACTGCATGTAAAATTAACCACAAAATGGTTAAAGGTATAAAGCCAGATTTTTATTTCATTCAAATTTTCTTTTTAAGGGGGAGGATGTTATATGGCCTCCATTTTTCTGGTTTAACTTTTAAAAATATTATTTTCTCAATTTTATTTGAGAAAGATTTCTCACGGGAAAAGTATTTGTTTACTATAAAAGAGAGAAAGGGGAATGTCCCTATTTTGTTTTGCTAGGTCACCTGCTAAATTGCACAATAGGAGAAGTGGGGAATTCCCCAAGATGTAAACTTAGTAATTGAGTCAACTTGTTTATGCTTTGAGATCAAAACATTGTAAGATCAGGGAATTTCCCCACAAAGTTATATATGGAAAATGATGCAATTCAGGTGATGTAATTTTTGTGACATCTGATTTGACAGTGCTAGGTTATGTTTATGCATTAGGATGATGTAATGATTATTGTTAGAAAGGGGAATCTATAGCTGCAAGTAGTTAAAAATATCTGTCACTGGAAGGACTGAGGTCAGCAGTTGCAATCAGCTATACAGTATGGTTATAGCTAGTTTTATCTACAATAATGGTAGATTTATGCTCCACACAGTACCAGGATATTATATTTTCAATTCCATGTGAGCAGAGTGTTGTAATTATTCTACTGTCGTCTTTGAAGCCGAAAGTGCTGGGAATCAAAATAGGATTCCAAATTGTGGACAGATAGAAATCGTGGTGATTATCTTGGACTGATATACTGTGGAATATTAGTGTCGTCGAGGGACTTATGTAACCTTGTCATCTTGAACTGCTGGACAAAAGTTATCTTCAGGACTGAGAAGATTCCAATGGAATATTACCTGAGGATTATAAGCGTGACTTTGCATGCTGTCATTTTGAAGTCTTCGCTGTGAGGACATATCATCGTTGAACTGCAACGCTTCTTGTGGAGATTAGTGCACATTCTTGTTTACAATTAAGTATAACTTTAAATATTGTGTGTAATTTTATGTAATGTTGTTTTGGACATACCAAATTCTTGAACCAATTACAAATCTTTAAAAACCGTTATATTTATAAAATTCAGATCACTTGTGCACAAGGCTCATTATTTGTGTTTGAAAGGTATTTCTGACCTTAGACGTCCACGAGACGTCATAACACTGGGCCTCAAATTTCACTGGGGTAATGAGAAAAATATAAACTTTCTTCTGATACCAAAATCTCAATCTTGATAGGGTAAAGTGGAAACGAGATTGTCGATCGGGTCATCAACCTTTAGAGGCGCATTTCAGCAATTTCTGATTTATTCATTTTTCACTAGATATCCTTGAGAAAAGCTTATTCACAAAAATTTGAGTTGATCCCAATCTTGCAGTTTTGTGTTATGAGCAATTGCTTGTTTCCCACTGTCCCATATATGCCACTGTGCTGTAATTTCTGTCCGTTTACAGAAAATACAAAATTGCGAATTATTACAGATACAACCGAATTTGCACTAGGTACATGCCGATTACTAAGACTAACTAAACGGTTTAGATTATATAAAAATCTCAACTTTTTTAGGTAAGCCGGGGATGAGGTTGTGGATCACGAAATGCCCCTTTAAGCACGTTTCTCACTGTTGACGGACTATTAACAGACGAAACCCTAAAGCAAAATGTTGTATTTTTAGTAAATTGGCCAATGCGGCTTTCAATGAGAAATGCCGGATTTCTTTCATATTGCATTTTAATGCACTTCCTTCGCGGTATTTTTTTTTTCTCCCCGCAGTAAAGAATTAAAAAGGGCAAATTTTACAATCTGTGGGCTTCCTCTGGGAATTTGTTTTTGCCTAACAGGCATCACACACAAAATACAGTTGACAATGTATATTAAAAACAGGAAGAGACGGTAAAAAATGAGAAAGATCAGAACCGTGTCCAACAAGTGTCAAAGGTCAAACTTGATGATTGACGCTGTTTATGTATTAAGTAAACTAATCCAGTATGAAAACCAGGGGTTCGTCTGCGAAACTCAGTCGTAAATCTACGTGCATACTATGTCATGCCTGAGTGGATCAACTTATCCAAAGCACTGTGTAATTGGTATGAAAAGGTCTATTATGTAGGACATACGCATGAGTTAGTATACACGTGGTGTTACGTATGAGGTTCGCGAACGGACCCCAGGCCCGTACGCAGAGGTGTCACGAGGGGTGCGGTCGCACCCCCTTCCCCAATTCCACAAAATGGGCAAAAGCAAAAGGTGCACTTTTGCTGAATTTTTGTATTGAAAAGATCAATATTTTAGAGAAATTTCGACAAGAAAGTCCACTTTTTGGTGATTAGATGTTCAAAAGGTCAAAAAAGGGACCATTTTAGTTATGGCCCACAGTTTTGAAGTCCCGCTACCCCCAGATAAATCCTGCGTACGGCTCTGATGAAAATTGAATTTTGTTTGATTCAAACAAATCTTGTAAAAGAGATACAATTTATGATGTTATCACGATTTATTTTATTTTTTACAGAATTTGCTCGTGCTCTTCGGAAACATTCCTTCGATCTACCAAGCATCGAAGATTAAGTACAGAGCATTTTGGAATGAAGCTTTTCAAATGCCTTTTGAACATAACCTCATAAACCACTACTACCAATGAAGAAATGAAGAATTTCGAGAAGGCAGGGAGAGTGGATATCTCGATCAATATACCTCTGATTTTCAACTTATTAACGAGTATACACAGATATCGATGTAATATCACACATTCATCTCCAGATGCGGTTTTCCTCTGTCCCGTAAAACATGTTTGTTTGTATAACTGGGTCCATATTGGTCGTCGGACGTCTGGAAAACACACGTTTTATTTATGAAAGGAAGATGCAAGAAATTCCACACAGCCCATGGCGAAATGTTGGTAAAATTAAGTAGGACGTAGCCCGGACAGTTTTGGGCACCAGGGTGTAGATGGAAGAGTAGTAAAATTTCATTGCTACCACTTAGACTAGGCAAAAAAAATATTTCAAAACACAATGTAAGCGGCAAATCAGGCTCAAGTGGTAATCACATATTTTTTTGGTAATTCGGACCACGTGATTATGAAAATGCTCGCCAAGTGAATGTTATCAAAGCCTCCAATCAAGATGGCGGACAAAACAGTAAAAACCTATTTGAACCCCAATGAGGGTAAACAAACAATTTCAGTGCCACGATTAGGGTCTCTTTTTTTGGGGCTTTGGGGGCGGGCAATTCAAAGAATACTCTGCGTGGCGGAGGTAGTTTTCTGCAACCATTAAATAAAAAAATCAAGATGGCGACAAAATGGCCGTAAAACAGTTAAATCATACTACAAGAACCTACTGATGCTTAATATACAATTAAACTGCTCCAAAATTAAGGTTTTGGAAGTACTCTATTCAAAAAACACCTGACATAGATGTAGGACCAATGCCTTTTCTTTACCAAAATAAAAATTCCAATTATGGCGGACAAGATGGAGCAATTCATTCCAACCATACTATATGACCTATTGATGCCATGGGATAATTATAATGCCCGAATTAAAGTGTTATGAGCCAACAATTATGGAAAGGTCAGTGCAAATAATTGAAAATAAAACAAGATTTCAAAAAGGAAAACCACAGACAGAGAAACGAGTTTTCCAATTGAAAAAAACCAAAATTGAAGATAGGAAGTACACGTAACTTAAGTCCTCAATTTTAATTATCAAGGAAATGTACTCCATTTTTTTTAAACAAGTCAGTCGTAGAAGAATATTAAGGTTTTTTTTTTTTATAAATTTGAAAAGGTTGTGAAAAATATTTTATCTATGTTGATTTCATTTATTGCCAGAAATGAGAGCGAAAATGAAAAGTTTATCGCCTGTAGAAAAACTTATGAAATGCCACTCTTTTGCCTTCGAACTATTTTTAAACACTAGGTACCTTCTTATTCTGACTCTTCAATTAAAATTATATCTTTAGCATTCAATAGGAAATGAGAAACGTGTATATTTTGACGTTATTGGGGTTATCTGTCCGCGCGCCCATCTTGATTGTGTACAAGCATCAATAGGTCGTGCGAAAATAGAAATTACTTTTACCTTGTTGTCAGTCATCTTGAATGGCCATATGGCTGGCAAAAGGTCGTTCTGGGGGGCAGGTACTTAAGGTGAATTTTGAAATTGCATCGCTTTAAAACCCCATATTTGCATTGTAATTAGCACGTATAATGTTCATGAGTCATGACACTGTTTTTACCCTTTTTTGGTTGCACCCAATTTTGACTAAACCTTCAAAATAGGGACCGTGGTGCGAAAAGTAATTTGGCAACAACTTTGAACGTGACTTTCTTCTCTCACATATAATCGTTAGATATTGTTATTACTTTTTTATTGCGGCCATGTTGTCTCCATATCTTGACTTTGGGGTTTGTCGGTTGAACGTGATTTTGGCCAACATCATTTGGGTATTTAGTAGCCGGGTTAACTCACCAAATAAAGTGTTTTGACAACTTTAATCCTACTCAAGTTGCTTCTTGTAATACGTCATGAGGTAGGCTATGTTTTTTTATTACCTTTTTTGGTGGTCATTTGTATGCATCTGAATTTGGGTGTTCGGTTGAAAATTGATTTGACACATCCATTTTGATTTAGCATGGTCAAACTACCCTAAAACCCGTGTTTTGGACAACGTATAAATATTGGCCCCTTCTGTAGACGCGCCATGAGGTATGTGTTTTGTTTTACTTTTTTTTGTTGTCATCTTGTCCACCATTTGAATTGGGGGTTTTGGTGGAAAATTCCTTTTGTATTCAGCCATTTTTTTACTTCAGCAGGGCAAACTAACCTAAAAAGGTATGTTCACAAATTTAAATACGGCATGCTTCTTGCAACAGGTCGTGAGATATGTTTTGTACTTTCTTGGCAGTCCTATTGTCCGCCATCTTGAATTTGGGGCTTTCGGTTGAAAATTGATTTTGGGTAACAGCCATTTTCGTAATCAATGGGGTCAAGCTACCATAAAAATGTGGTTTGCCAACTTTGAGCATGACTTGCCGCTTACATCGTGTTTTAGGTGACTTTTCAGCTTTTTGTGACTACACGTGTTAGGTACATAATGTGGGGTCATCACCTGGGTGGATGTAGAAATCAGAAATGGTGCAATTCTTTTTATGGACCAAAAATGGTCAAAATTTACCCAAATAAGGAAAAATCGTAGAATGGTGATGTATTCATTCCAACGTCATATTAAAATTATTCCAACGTAATTAAAATGTAATAGTATTTAATTTCCCCCGCTCTATAGCTGTTGATTCAAAAATCAAAAAGCCACCACATTCGACCATATTTGGTATTGCTCGTAACTTTTTAAAACTCACTGAGGCAAATATCTAAAAATGGTTCTCTTTTTTACATTTTAATGTCACTTTTAATTGTTATAAGAAATACGTAAGTATGAGTACCTTACGGTACCTAGAATCACCTGTACTTAAAGATTTATTGCTGTAAATCGAGATTCAGCAATTGTGGTTGCCATGGTAACTGCCCAACTTGACGATTCTACAACTATACCAAAAATAAAGTGCTGTTGCAAACCAATAATTGTTTTCATAGAAGAATTTGATTAAAATAAGGAAAAATGACAATATTTAGTCAAAATTTGACATAATTACTCAAATTTTAATACTGGGCTGTGATGTTCAAGGGTCATAGGTCAAAATCTGTAGGTCACAGAAAGGTGCTGTGATTTACATTTTTGATCCTAACATCCATCTCAATACATTGGTATATTTTATTGTCGATTAAATTTTTTTTTTTAAATCCCATGCAAGGGTGCATAAGGTATATAGGGTAACTACACCGAAAAGATTAAAGAAAAGGGCCCTATTTGCCAAATTAAAATTAATCATGCAAATCGATCTATTGATCATTCAAGAAAAATGTTTATCATCACAGATAATATAATGACTTCAAAGTTTCCTCTTTTTACAATTTCATGGAAACATAATGAATGACAAAATTGATGTTAACTTGACATTTTAGTGCATTACCAATTAAATTTTAGTGTTTGGCAAATTAAATGATGAATTATAAATTTATAGTCTGTTTTTAAATTAGTCATTTCCATAAAAATGAAAATCATGAATGGTTTATTTATCATTTAGTTTTTTAAAATGGCAACTTAATGGCATATTTTCGTTATTTCGTAATGCAGTTTTAAAAGTGAAATTGTTGTAAGTCATGCAAATATCTGTAATGAAAATTAATTTGAAAAGCTCATAATTGTTGAGCATTATAAAAACATTTTCATCTTGATTTTTGTGGATATTTAAATAAAAGGTATTTGCATGAGTAATTTTAATTTGCCGAATAAGTCACAATCACTTTGAAGAATCAAACATAGAGTGAATATAATATTTTATGTCATTATATAACAAAAGCAATTTGAAAATAGCCCGGAAAATAGCTTTTAAAACATCAACGCATCTTCCAGAATTTACCCCAGATAACCTTGTACAATTGTAAAACTGTCATGTTAAAATTAATGGGTATTGACAGAAGAAACTATACATCTTGATAGAATGGTCTCCATCCCAAAACCCCGCCTACGATTATGATTGGCCGAGAGCTGGTCCTAAACAACGATTATGGCCCTGCCAATAGTCGATATTTAGAGTATATTGAACTCAGGCTATTGGCCGTAATTCTTTGGGATTTCTTGTGAATGCGAAGTTCTTCGGTCAACTTTTATCCAATCAGAACAGTTGTTTCTTAACCATTTGACAAGAGTATTATGGAAAAAGTGTAGGGGATTCACAAAATAATTGAATTGAACACTGTACAAAAGAGAATATATTAGTATTTACTTGAATAAAACAATAAAGAGCATTGTTTTAAATGCTCACATAATAAATTTGAATCACTTTGTGAATGAATATTTCGAAAAAAATATTTCTTGTAATTATTTACTTTTTCAAATCACCGATCACTAGTTGTTACCCCTCAGGAAATGGATTAATCCAAAATATCTATAATCGATTCCCGACCAATTAGTCTTGACCAAGGGGGTGAAGCCCATTCAAAACCAGTCGTCCGTGCTGGGCGCTGACATTTTGAATATTGCATGGAATAATTATTAGTTTGGGTGCTTGTATACACACATAATGTCAATTCGATACAAACAATCTGCAAAATATCAGTTGTTGGATGTTGGGTGCTATTGGGTGGTTAAATTTTGTCCTACCCAGGGCCACACAACGAATGAAATGACACGTCAGTCGTCTTGATTTAAATAAACCGCCTCAATGAATACATCTTTTCACCTAAGCGCGCATTGCATTATGGGAAAAAAAGAGTATCTTTTTTTTTATTAGATTCCTGGGCAATCTTTCAGCCCAGCATTTATTTATCTCTGCAGGCCTCCGGCCCATTGAGTTAGTGACAAACATACAAAGTTTTGTCCATGGGGGAGGGACTCGTTTAAATGAAATGCAGTATACAAGAATTTGGCAAGGATTAACATACAGCTGATTTGTTCTTCTTGCAATAAAGAGTGTAATTTCATACAAGTGGGACTCTGCCAATAATATCGGTAAAAAATCTCTCGTTGAACTGCTAACTGGACAGATCAAGCAAAAATGGAATTCATCTTCAATGATTCAAAGTACACATTTTGCAAAGTCTCTCTGTCTGATTATTACACCGTTTATTAGCATTCAAATTAAAGCTGATAACCTTTCAACTGTGATACAGCGTCTTTTTTTTGTATTCAATAACCCTTTTCAAATAATTAGTCTTCAACCTCAGAATAGTTTTAATCTCTTTTTAAAAAAGAGTATCTAGCACAATGATAAGGGGCACTATTATTACACCTGCCACCTCGAACACATACATCCAATTTGTATCAATAACGATTAGTGTCTATGCAAAGCGGCACCCACGGATGTGAAGAAGCGGAGGCAGCCATTGCTTCTATTGTTGGTACTCTCATGTTTTTTCTATTGTGGTCGGCAAAACATGCTGGAGACGATGATTCTAAAGATGACGTAAAACGCTTTACCTCTCTTATCTATATAGAACCTTTTTGGTCTTGCTTTGAGAAGAGAAAATGCTTTGACGAGCAGAGGAAAAAGGCTGTTTTCTCTCGTTTCTAAAGCGTATATCTCATCGTGCCTTCACAAACGAAGTTGGGAATTGAACCTGAGCACAAATCATGAGGATATGACTTTGTTATGATTAAAACAGCTAGCATGCAGTCGGAGCATTGTTTAAAACAATCCGACTAAGATGCACTACCCGATCCTCTGCTTCGACCCCAAGACTCACCTCATTCAGGCTAAGGATTTGGGTATCATTAGAAAACTTCAAGTTGTTTTTTTTCTCATCTCTCTGCAGCAATTTGATAGTAATGTACACTGTTGCCCATAAAGTTGGAATAATTTTTTTCGACCCAATCTAAAACGTATTTCTATTTGAACGACTTTAGTAATCATGTTAGAGTAGTGTAAAAGATTATGATTCTGGCACTACCCAGATGAAGTGAATGAATCATGCCATAATTTTGAAATTACGTAAACAATGCTTTGTTGTGAGAGCTTATAAATGCTCTGGGCCTCTGTTTCCTCCTCTTCCCTGCTCCAAGCCTATGTAAAAAGGAGTCCACTTTTTCAGAGTTGGTGTTACCTTAACAACAACACTACACAGAGTTCCGTGGGCTATGCTTCGTTCAACGGCATTGTCAATACGTCGAAGAATGCTTGCACTCCGACGAGATGGGTACAAACAAGCCAAAAGTCGCTAACGTCCTCGGGATACGGTCTGTAAAATATCAGGACATCATCGAGATGTGGGATATTTGAGGCCACGAAAATCTTCAGGACGACACGATTGACTACCAGACGAGATGATCGACGACATCTTAATCTCTGCCCGTTAGAGCCCGGATAAAATACCAACAAGCCGTCTTCCTCGTTTGTGGAGAAAGACACATGGAATCAACGTTTCCCGCCAAAACTGTAAATCTAGATTGCTCAACACGGTTACTAGCCGGACGAATGACCAACTGTCCACGCCCAACCGTTCACCACATAGTTGATCGCCTTCGCTGGACTGGGAGCACAGAATATTACAGCTCTGACACTGGCGAAATGTTGACATGTGTTTAAGGATGAGAGCCGCTACATGCTTGACCAGCAAGATGGAAGACAAATGGCGTCCATTACGTGGTGGCAACGTCTGAGATGACTGTATTCGGGAATTGACTCAAGATGGTGACGGCTCAGTGATGGTATGGGCCGGTATTCATTAAAGTCGGAAAAACGTCAAACCGGTGGTGGCCAGATGGAAACATAACGCCGTCGTGTACCTGGACGTTCTGGAAAACCACTATCTGCCACAATCAAGAACGCCCGCCACGCCGCACAGGGCCGCTGTACTGAGCCAGAGGGGGTGGAGCAGATACCATGGCCTGCTTGCTCCCCTGATTTGACGCCTATAAGAGGCATGCTTCGGATCCTTAAGTTTTTTTTCATGCCATTATGTCCCTTTAAGATAATGTAGGTGATCCTCCAAAACACAATATATATATATGTTCTAATCGGGTGGATCACCTTTTATCTAGAATAACATAAAAATTAATATTTGTAAGGTGCTGTTCCATTTTGATCATAGCGCACAAGAATAGCTCTCTTATATATGACGGAAGATATTTCCATTGACGCAGCAACCTGAATGATGTTGATACCCTAATCCTAATTGCCATTAAAATACGTCTCGAATTTTCCAAAGGCGGTGAAAACTTATATCCCATGCAACTTAGCTTAATTACCCTGACAGTATCAATCAAATTTGCTTATGATTGTATCTAAAATGTCTGAAGGCATGGGGAAAAATTCGGCAATTCATTTGTCGGAAAACCTTTTTGTGCAAATGTTTACTTGGAATTTCTTGTAAACTCTTGCATAGCAACCGTGGCACATCCATGATGACTACAATACACGCACCTGTCCTCTAAATTCCTGAATGTTACAGTGTACAGGTTGTCTTTTATTTACCCTTTGCTGTACATTCCAAAGGGGGTCTACCTTCAACCCGTTTCAATCAGGGTTAGTCCTATATGGTTACCCTTTTTCGTTCCAACATACTCTACAAGTGTGCTGAAATGGTGAAAATTCCAATTCCATCTGGATGGGCTTGAATAGCCCATCCCATGAGTAAATCTTTCTCACCATCTTTACCTTTCACAGTATTTTGAAAGATACAAGGTCCACTTATGTAGGACAACCCTGGTTTTAAACTGGTCTAAAGTAGACTCCCTTTGAGATACCAGCCTTAGTATTTCCACCCTGTGTCAAGGAAGGTTTTTTTGTATGATTTCGTGATGCATGTAAATTATGGGATACAAGGTATAACCTTCCTACATATTATTATTTTATTGGAAATGACGTAAATAATCCATCCCCCCCCCCCTTAGGCAGATCAATGCCATAAAACTTTATCACGTGTCGCAGTCTTCTATGCTGTTATTGAGAATATGATATAATGCCATACTTCATAAGCAAATCACATTCAAGCCATTGTACATGTTGTATTTATGTCATAATAGTCATTTCGTATCCGCATCCGCACGCCTGCGGATTTGGCTTTGGGTGTTTATATACTTCGTTTTTATTATGAAAATATCAATCTGTGGTGATTCAAATGGTGACATTTCCCAAACTAGTCTTCGGTAGATTTTTTTTTATTTCCAGGCAGATCACAGAAAGTAAAATTTAGCCGACAATGAGCAGTGTTGAGTAAACTCTACTTGCTCAGCGATGATCAACCTTTTGTGTTTTAAGATACTAGCATTTTCCACAATGTGCAAAATTATCTAGGTTTTCTAAAAGTCATTAAACACTTATTTTAATATCAACGGAGAAATGTGAACCATACAAACCAATTCCATCCAAAAAAATGATTACTATCCTGCTTTGAAGGTGCGCCAATATGATATTTTGAAAATATCTATAGTCAGGGACAATCTAACGCAATCAATTAACGTCTGATGTAATTTCACGGTGCAGGAAGAAATGTCGGCCGTGAACATTTAAAAAAAGTTTACTTACGTGAATTAATGTGTTTTGTGTGTGAATCGAAATGCTGAACAAATAGGCATAATTTTAACATTTTTAATAAAATTAATGGATCTTGCACATAGTTTCATAAAGCTACACATCAAACCAATCACAGCGCGGAGTGACCAACCGTGACATACGGCCCAATTCGTCCCCGGAGAGCTTTGCATCTTATTGTTTTGCTAAGGTAACTGACATATTCCTTAGGCGTCATTGGCATTAAAAAGTGTAACCTTTCGTAATTTATTATAGGTAAAATATTGTCCTTAAAAATACACGAAGCAAAGACACTAAAAGTGCGCAAAATAATGAGTTTGTATAATAATTTTCACTTACAAATCTTGCGCAAATGCATTTTGAGCCAAATTTCAATTGCGTAACCTAAAACCGATATAATACTCCCGGTCCAAAGAAAAAAACGTGTCATGCATAGATTTCACCTAAAGATTATAGCTTAACGTTTTTATCTTTATTATTTCTTTATTTCTTTATTATTTCCTTTATTTATTTATTTCTTTATTTCTTTATTTATTTCTTTAATTTAATTTATTGCTTTATTTATTAATTAAAAAGAAAAATATTTAGTTTATTTTATTTATTTATTATTTAATATTTATTTAATGTAAATATCAACAACTCCTTGTGTGAACTTATGCATTGACATAATCATCATTCAAGCAAACCCGGTGTGAAAGCAGATATGTCCCCCTGTGGGAGCCATAGTCCTGGGCTCCATAGACCATAACGAAAACGCGTGAAAACTAATGTGTGCGGTAAAAGAGTCACTGAATTCGATTGCCCTATTGTTCACCATGTTCCCGGACTATGACGTACGCGGACAATAGTTACGTCTACACCGGAAAATGGCAAGTAATCGTCCCATATGGCACGCTCCACGTATCAAATCATGGCGAGTTCATGCGCTTTGTATATCGAGTTTACCACCGCTATATGCGAGTTTACAGCGCTGCCTTTCCAGATTGAACTCTATGTGCCGAGTTTCATAATAAATCCTGTCCAGAATAAATCATCGTCCAGATAAAATCAGCCGAGTAAAAAAACTGGACATTGGATTTTTTTTTTTCAACATGTGCAAACTGGAACATGATTTTTTTGTTCTTCATCATGAGCAAACTCGACATGATTTTTTTCTCAACATGAGCAAAATCGACATGATTTTTTTTCAACATGAGCAAACTCGACATGATTTTTTTCTCAACATGAGCAAACTCGACAGGATTTTTTTTTTACACATACACCAACAAAATCATTGTCGCGGTTTCTCATGTTGAGAAAAATCATGTCGAGATTTTGAAAATGGACATTTGATAGTCAAACTCACCCTATAGAGAGCAAAACTCGATGTATAGAGGGCCCCCGCAAATGGGACATATAGCGCTGTAACTCGAACATAGATACGCTGCCACTCGACATATGGCGAGGAAAACTCGATACACAGAGCGTGAAACTCGACATGCGCGGGAACTCGCCATGATTTGATACGTGGAATCGTAAATCTGGACATGATTTATGTCAAACGAACCATAAGAGAGCAAAACTCGATGTATATATGGCAAACTGGACCAGATAGCGCTGTAAACTCGACAATACGCCTGGCACTCGACATATGTGGGAAAAACTCGATACACAGCGGTTGAAACTCGACATGCGCGTGAAAACTTGCCATGATTGATAGGTGGAAGCGTGCCATATCCCGACAATGGCTTTCCGCATGCATCGTGGTGCGCCAGACCCTCGCAGAAAATTGTTTAATGTCGGTAATGCTATTTCTGAACTCACGTATCTGGAAAGAACTTCCATTAATGATTCTTTGTATGAATGATTAAGAAAGTCAATGGACATTTTCAGGCAAAAACAAACGATAATATCCTTCACAATATATGAAACGACACTAGATTACTTTGTCCTTTTCACGCTGGCCATCGGGCGCCGAATGCGGTGGTGTGGTCTTTTGATGAGAGGGTATGGTCAATCTATCCCCCCCCCCCAATGTTTATTGCCCGTTCCTGTTATTTTTGGACCAAAATCACCTATATTGTACCAGAGTTTAAAAAATGGTAAATGTCCGTTTGTGCACATTTGTTCTAATTACAATTTACATATAACGATTTGAGGGTTCTAAATGCACATTTTTATCGCGCTTCGCGCATAATAGGTACCGTAATCTTGTCACAAACCCGGTTTTATTCATAATTTCCCTCCCATGTCAAAAATAAATTTAAGCTACTGTTACGCAGTAAATAGGCCAATGATAGCGGGGGTGCTGGAAGGGGGGGGGGCAAACAGGCAATTAATAACCCCTGGAATTAGGAATCATCACCAAATATATTTACACCTTTCTATCCTTGGAATCCTGATCAGATTCAATTCTGAAGACCAAGTTATTTCAAGAAATGAAGTGCACGGGGGAGGGGGAGTAGTGTCTTTTCACAAAGTGCAAGTATGATTTTTTTTACCCCAGCCAAAAATATGGAGACACCCCTAATATAAAACAACATACCTTTAAAAAAAACACTCAATAACACCCCCCTGTAATACCCCTAAAGATTTTAACACTAAAGTCGTTGTAAACAAACCCCTGCTAAAGACGCTGTGTTTG
Source organism: Ophioderma brevispina (assembly GCA_023653785.1). Lineage (NCBI taxonomy): Eukaryota > Metazoa > Echinodermata > Ophiuroidea > Amphilepidida > Ophiodermatidae > Ophioderma > Ophioderma brevispina. The sequence goes on from JAMKCH010017271.1 coordinate 22,102, forward strand.
TTAATTAGCCTTGTGCTTTTCACCTGATTGTTACAGTGAGCACAGTGAGTATGGTGAGCTCTGGGTAAAACCATTCAGGCGTCACATTTTTCAGTATTTCTTCTTCCAATATTGACTGAATAAAAACTCAAGTTATTGGCAAAAAAAAAAACATCAGTTAAACTCTCTTGGAAGAATTGTGTAATTGTTCTTACTTTCGTGCTTACTATAAAGGCAGTGTAAATGGCAAGCTGTAAGCAGTGGCGTAAATTTCTTTTTGACATTGGGGGGGATGGGGTTGATGAAAAATTAAGAATGAAACGGGTGTTTGCTGAAAAGATGCATCACTATCACATGTACCCGCGAAGCGCGCTAAACATTTTGCCATTGTTGAAGCTAATGTCGTTAATGTAATTTTTCAATTAGAACAAAATTCGCGCGAAGCGCGCGGATTTTACCATCTTTAAACTATTTTGTAAATATTAGGTTATTTTTGGTCAAATCATAACGAGCATCAACATTGGGGGATATCGTATTGACCACCCCCTGTAATGTTGTTATAGGAATGTCAGCCTATGTTATAAACACCTTTGAGCGATGTCATCTAATAACTACTCACTCACGATGTAAACACGAATGTAAGCAAGCAATCCTCCTCGTTGTCATGGCCTGATTTTATTCATATTAATCTCACTTTAGTTTAATGGGTACACACCTCTACATTGCGACGGAGGATAAAACAGACATCCAATATCTGGTATCGACTGACAGGTAGTGTTTTGGGCACCTCGATGGACCAGATTTCAGTGGATTTTCAAAGCGTCAGGCACAAGATTTTTGTCACCTGAGACAATCAACGAGTGAGTGTGGGTACATGAACTTTTGCGATAGGTACTTTCGTTGTTGTATATTGTGAGTCACTTTTGGTGCGATATTACCCTATGATAGTATGGCAACGAAGCCAGTGAGCGGCTGCGGTTATATACCACCCTTCCATGAATTTGATCTCCATTCGGAGGATCCCACTAACACAGATTACTCGTGGAGGAAAGAAATATGTGAGCGTTTAGAATTGCTTTTAATTGCTGCAAATATCACTGAGAAAAACGTAAACGTGCGTTGTTGCTGCATTATGCTGGTGAGGGTTGTCGTAATATTTTTAGAGACCTTACCTGAGGACTGGGGAGATTATAAGACGCGAAAGAACAAGTTGTTGCCCATTTTGCGCCCAAGAAAAACAGAGAATATGCTCGAGTTACAGTTTCGGGAACCACCAAACCAAAAATTGGATGAAACCGTTACAGAGTTTCACACCAGACTGCAGCAGCTTGCTGTCAACTGGGGAATTTGCCTGATAAAGATGCAGAAATTAAGTCGCAGATTATTCGTGGCTTGCAAATCTTCACGGCTTCGTAAGGGAAAGGCTCTGCGAGATGATGCTTCATTGTATGCTATTCTCGACGTGGCTAAAGCTGCTGAACTAGCAGAATAATACCAAATACAGAAAATGGGAAAAACGAGTGTCAACCTCATAGATCGCACCCCCTAAGACAAGAAAACAAAGGCTTTAAGGCTTTAGGTTCATAACGATCGTGCAGCCAATAGGCCTAATTCTCAGTCAAGTAAACAGGACCCTGGATGCACATGCCGTCTAAGAATAGGCCCGAAAAAATTCATGATGTGGTGCGGGGGTGAGGTTGCACCCCCATAGAGCCAAATGTCCTGCACGAGGCAAAACTCTGTAAAGTCATTGCAAAGAAGAAGCACTTTGCCCGATGTTGTCCTCAAAAAGGGTTAAAATGCAAAACGTTGGAAAGTGAACTTAGTAGAACCAGCTGGCACAGGTATAAAAAGATAGGCCTAATACTAGTAACAGTAGTGATGAAGATTATGTGTTCAATCTGTGGAAAAAACAAAGCTACCCCGTTGTTTAAGTACATATGGTGACCATAGATTCGTGCATAATTGATTCATGATCGTCAGTTCAACATCACCGCAAGAAGATGATCTCAAAATAGGGGCCTAATCAACCAAAGTTAACATGTCCAGGTCCAGTGTATCCATATGGCAGCAGTGATACACTGCCAATGGTTGGTATGTTTTCAACTACAGGTGAGGTAAAAGCTCTTTTGTTTCACCTCGATCGCATTGTAGATGGCGGGATGTTTATGTGTACCGAAACGGGCGACACGTTACTGAGTTGAAACTGGACAGAGTTTAGGCCTAATTCAGATTACATACAACATCGGATCATCATGTAGTAGGGCTATTGGATAGCATTGTGGATCAGTATAGGGATAGATTCCAGGGCACGGCAGTTGCATGGAACCAAGCTAAGTGTCATATTGATGATACGGTCATGCCGGTAGCACAACCGGACCGCTAGAATTTACCGTCCTCATCGCAAAAAAAGTGGACGCAGAAAGAAGTCAAGAAGTTAGGGAGCTGACATCATTGAGCCTGTAACAGCTGACCCGACTCCATGGATCTCCCCTATTTCAGTGGTAAACAAACCTAAGGATCCTGACAATATCCGAAGGTGTGTTGATATGAGGATGGCAAACCAGGCCATTGCCAGAGAAAGGCATCTTACACCACCTATGGCTGAATTAGGACAAGTCTTAATGGAAGCATAGATGTTCTCCAAACTCGACTGAAGGCTGGGATCATCAGATAGAATAGCAGACCGAGTGCAGTCATATCACAGTATTTTCAACACATGTTGGGAGGTACAGATTCAAACGAGTAAGTTTTGGTATCAACGCGGCCAGTGAAATTTTTCAAAACCCAAATACAGTCAGCACTTGGAGGGTTACATGGAGTGATAAATATTCAGGAGATATTTCTGATATATATGGGTTTGCAGCTACAACAGGAACATGACACAAGACTGCAAGCGTGCCTCAGCGTATCCGTGACAAAAACCTGACATTGAACAGAGTAAGTGTCAGTTTCAACGTAGAGTCATAGAATTATTTTGGACAGTGGTTTTCAAGCAAGAAGGGAGTGAGCCAGATCCCACAAAGGCTTAGAAGCCTTGAAGCAAGAAGTGCCAAAGAATAGGGAAGAAGTGCGAAGCCTGCTTGGACTGGCAACTTACTGTGCTGGTTTATCCCTAACTTAGCCACGATCTCAGAACCACTACGTAATTTGACCCGAGGAGAGACCATCTTGGAAATGGACGAGATCAGGAGATGCTCTTCCAGATATCAAACAAAGTATCTCTGCTGATTGCATTAAAGCATACTTTGATACCAAGAAGAGAACAGAAATTCTGGGTTGATGGCAAGTCCGGTAGGATTAGAGGATTCTGTGATTAACAGTATGATAGGAGGCAAAGTGATCAGTGTCGCGCTAGCAAGCAGGGCATTAACTCCAGTGGAACAGAGGTATTCACAAACGGAGAGAGAGGTTGCAGTGACGTCGGGGTTTATTTACATTTTCATACTCGACGTGTATGGAAATGAGTCAAGGTGAGTTACGGATCATAAAATCCTGATCCCTCTCTTAAACCAGCCTGGAGCTAGCACATGCGCATAGAAAGGTGGTTAATGAAGTTACAAGAATACGACTTCAAGTGGTGTACCAAAAGGGAAAGTTAACTCCAGCAGACTACTGTCTCGCCATCCCCTTCCAGAGTGACACAACCACCACCGCGAGAACAGAAACTTGCTGGCTGAAGGGTTGTCACTTTGATTACCATAAGCAGTGCCCAAGTCATTGACCTTTGAAAACATAAAGGCGCAAACAAGACAAGATACAACAATACAAACAGTGTATGTTGCAGTGAGACGAACTCGTGGACAAAGTTCGCAACCAGGGGGCTACCAGAAAAATAACAAACAAGAGATAGAAAGCCTCTACAAGGTACGGAGTGACTTGACTGTCAATACTGCTGAAGGTATTTTGAGGAGAGATCCCGCATCATTAATTTCCCAAGTTCCCTACGTCAGCAAGTTGTAGACATAGCGCCATGAGGGACACCAGGGCGTGGTGGCGTGGTTTGAAGACAAACAAGGCTACTTCGTGAAAAAGTATGGTTCACGGGAATAGACAAAATGGTTGAAAGACCGTTCAGCTCGTGTTTGCCCGTGTCAGCATCGACAGTAGAAAGACAGCCAACAGAAGCCATTGCAAATGTCTGATCTCCCAGAAGGAGCCTGGCAAGAAGTCAGTGTAGATTTAAAGAATTAACCTCTGGAGAGTACCTTTTAGTGGTGATCGATGATTATAGTCGTTTCCCAATTGTTGATGTCGTCCACTCAACAGCAGCTAGAACAGTCATTCCTTAAACTTGATTCAGATAATTCTCCACACACGGTGTCCCTGTGGTTGTGAGATCCGATAATGGCCCCCCTTTTAATGGTGGTGATTTCGCTGAGTTTCCAAATTCTGGGTTTTAGCACCGCAAAGGGACGCCGCTATGGCCCCAAGCTAATGGGGAAGTCGAGAGAATGAATGAGAAACCTTAAAAAACTGTATCGTACTGCCCAGCTGAAAACAAAAACTGGAAGCAAGAACTAAACAAAATATTCTCAGAAACTACAGAAGCACCCCGCACAGCACCACGGGTAACATCCTGCGTCAATGTTTTATGGCCGTCAGTAGTTTCGTGTTAGACTTCCAGAGATCAGTCAGCCAGCTGCCGACGACAAGCGGTTAGAACCAAAGACAAAGAACAAAGAAAAAAAAGGACCAAAAATGAAAATGAATTGACAAGAAGCGAGGGCAGTCTTTCCAGACACTTCGAGTTGGCCGATTCCGTATGTAAAGAAAGCAGTCAAAATCGCGCGGGTCGCCAATGCCATACAAGATTTCCAGCCCTACAGAGTAACAGCAAAGAGAAAGGTTCTATGATAACTGCAAGACGAGGTCATCACACCATCACCAGAAGTAGAAATATCTCGTATTCAAGCTGCTCAAAAGTGAAACGCCCGTCCCTGTACAGACGGATGATGATGGCGACATAAGTGACGTCGAGTCTTCAGTTGAACCAACCAGAACAGCCTGCAGCAACTCCCCCAGTCAGGGCGTTACTCAGCGCAATCGCCAGAGACCTCAACGATTTGCAAGTTTTGTTGGGTCGGAACTGGGCGGGTGGTAAAGGTCCAGTTAGAGGGTGAGTTCTGGAACCTCTCCCCTCAGGGCATTGAACTTATAAAAAAGCCACACTGTGAGCCAAAATTTAAGAAAAAAATACTGCACATTTTGTTTAAATAACAAAAAGCCTCAGATTTTATCAAGAAATGGAGCTGCCTATCATCAGTGATTATATAATTTTAGTTATGCATCATATTGAACACTGTAGAATGTGTAAAAGAACATTTGCACGTCCAACACAGACAATGGACAAGATGGACAGTGGACTTTAATTTTTGTGCAATGGACAAGATGGACAGTGGACTTATTTTGTGTGCATTGGATTTGACATCGCGAATGAATCTGCAATTCAGCATTTTTGTGCTAGTAAATGAAGCACTTTGTAATGGTGCAAGTCATTTGTGCAGTGTTATTATTGATTTAATCATTTTTGTATGGGCCCACAGTTTCACTGAACTTTTGGATATTATCCTACAACTGTTAAGTGAACGTTTGACTTTTCAAAGTTCTCTGACTTTTAGAGTTTTTTAATGTTTACAGACACAGATTGTGTTAAAAGACACTTGCTTGTCATTGCAGTGAGGCAAATTTGATCAAAAATCATTTTTTTGTTTCAGAAGAAAATTGTTTTTTGGGAAGTTGAGAGGATTTTATATTGCATTTGAAAACCAGTGTGAAATGTCATTTGAATTGACTTAAATGTGAAAGGACACTTGTAATGTGTGTACATTTGAATGTTGGAGATTTCAGATCAGGTTTATTAGCAATGAATAATGGCGGGTGTTGTTAACACAAAGTTATGGTATACAGCTTGTCATTTTTATTTGATAAAACAGGTCACACACACAAAAAAAAAGTGGTTTCAAAGTGCGACTTGTTTTTTTTTGAAAATGAAGTTTTGGCTTCTTTTTGTTTAAAAGGGGGAGGGATGTAGTGTTGTTAAGAATGTCAGCCTGTTATAATACACCTTTGAGCGATGTCATCTAGTAACTCTCACTCACGATGTAAACACGAATGTAAGAAAGCATCCTCGTTGTCATGGGCCTGATTTATCGATAGTAATATAATCCACTTATTTTTATTGGTTACACATTACACCCACCCTTCATCAAAATATTGGGGGGATGTACCCCCCATCCCCCCGGTATGTACGTACGCCTATGGCTGTGATCTGGTCCATTATCTCATTAGTTAGAGATTTTTGGTATAATGATTTGTATAGTGTAAAAGGGTCCATTGGCCAATGGCCCAGATGCCACTAGAGGGTTTAACCCTTCAGTGTGTTGATTCCTTCAAGAACTATGGCTAGTATTCTGAAAGACATTCGAACTATAGACCTAGGTTTAAACCAGAGCTAGTCTTACATGAGCGGACCTTTTTTCTTTCCAAAAACGTGCTGTTAACTGTGAGAAATTCCTCATGGATGGGCCGGAATCAAGCTCCACTATTCCCTAATGCCGTTTGTCATACTGCTGTATCAAGTTAAAGTGTCCAGTGTTGATATCAGACGAAAGGGTCGTATTTTTCTCATTGTCCCCCTAAAATTTAGCTTTCAAATCAATTCTTTACCAGAATAGATACAAAAACGCCCATTTCAATGCGAAACACATGTTAAATGATTAGAAGCAACGATAAGGCTATATAATATAAAATGTGGAAATGCATTTTTTTAATCATGGATAGTGGTGTATATTCATCCATATACTGCTTTAATTAGAAAAAAACACTATACACTGTTAAAATAAACTTGTAAAAAAACCAGCATTTGACTGGCAGCTGGACCACTACTGCAGAACGTAAAATAACTGGAGCCGTAAAAAGTACGAAACCATTGCAGGGGGGAAGTAAAGAAACGGCGTAAAATATCAGCTTCAGCGTTATTGTTGTTTTTTTTTAATTTTTAAACACTTAAACATATTAAGAAATTAAACAGTTATTACCTACACTCTTCTGACCAAATTTTTTTTCACGTTGTAGCTATGGCATCAACAACTGTTGTTGTACCGTTCCCAGTGTTGTAAAAAAGTATATTTCACGGCAAACACTTTTGATGGAAAAAGGCAATAAACAAAGGTAAAAACGTGAAGAATAAATTAAACCATTTATACACTGTTGTTTTATATGGAATGTCCATATTTTATCAAATCAATTACTTAATTCATCATATGAATAAACTTAATACATGTACCTACATATATTTCGAACCAGGGCCTAAATATAAACTCCTACCTTATCCAATACACTACACGACTTTACCGATAGCAGATGCAAAATCAATACATAGTATTTGGGGTACTACTTTAGTTTTTCAAATTAAACTAGATATAATAAAAAAGGAGGAAAAGAGTTTTCAAAACTATTTTTAAAAATGAGAGGGAAATAGTATTTTGCATTTGTTATGACGTGTACTTACAACGTTTTATTTAACACATTTAATAGATAAAAAAACGATTTTTAGATTTTTCGTATTCTTACATTAAAAAACCAGCAAGTTACAAAGAAGTATATTATGGAAAATTAATACGGTCAGCGTATAATACTAACTACCTTTTCAAAATTGTGTATATTTGTTTGCCACTGTTTTATTACATTTTTCGCTCTCTGCTTCAAATGTAATTTATGTTCGGTATAGGAACTCAAACATGAAGATTTGAATAATGTCGTTAGCGTATTAAAAGGTAAATCTTCGTAAAATTAGGAACATTTAACAGTTACCAAATAGTGAAAAAATAAAGAATTTGATTTGTCGTGGCAGTCTCTCTCGCAAATAGACATCCTAAGCGATTTCAAGCAAATATAAACTACAGGTTATCAGCAAAGCCATGCCGTAATGGATGATTTTGATGATTTTTAATGTTTCTGATCAGCAAATTCGCTCCACAGTGGTGTAGCGCGTTTGCAATGTGCATTATTACTCTCCATAAAAAACCGCACCTCTGTTTCACGAAACTTGTGAATGTTGGAAGTTTTAGGCTTTCATATCAAGTCAGACCAGATACACGTAAATCGAAACAAGTACCTATGGTGCATCTTGAAAGCTGTGCAGGAAGCGATCTGATGGACTAGATAACCAGTTACTTCACATAATCAGCCTCAAGGTCCTGATTGTAAATACCATGCTTCAACAGATAGACGTCGTAAAGTTTCGTTAACTACCCTCGTTCTCTCCTGACGACAGTTTTTTGTTAACAAACTACCTAAGGGGGAGGGGGTGGTTACGCACCCCCCCCTGATTTTTGTTACTGAACACCCGATTCCTGTAACTTGTACCAAAGGATAGCTTAGAGTTTCTTCGTTCCATTGATACCAAAATAAGTACGAACATCCCCATTATGACGTCCCAATAAATCATATAGTGGAAAGGTACGAAAAATACTGAATATAGGGTGGAAAATGATATTTCGCAATTTAGCGACTCAAACACCCTATATAGCTCTAAATGAAATGTCATTAATAAACTAGTACATTATCCCGTCAAGTAGATTCACAAACCGCATGAAATCTGATTTTCACTAACCTTTTTGGCGAAATTTAATTTTTCACTGTTTGTGTCTAGAAATGGCAGTTTTGCTTACATGCAACTTTAATGACGTCATTGTGACGTAATGCTAGGCAGGTTGGGACCCATAGCCTATCTATTGGTACCAAAATCAAGTGTCTGTGATGTTCCTGTGCGGTGTTAGGCATGTTGGTACGTTCTCTTCCGGAGGGTACTTGGGTGGTTGACCACCCCCCTATCGATCACTTTGGGATCACCCTGATCTTACCTATACCCCGGTGGATGGTTGTTTTGGGATTAAAAGCAGCGAACATGTCCATTGACAATTACATTACATATTGGCACCAAAAAAGGGGGTTTTAGCAAGCCGTGGAAAAAACCTGAGGGGGGGGTGTTAACTCACCCTCCCCCTTCGGTAGACGAGGGTTAATAGGTTTTGATAACATGTGCCAAAATGAGCCCGAGGGTTTTCTAAGAGAGAACAGAACGATTGATTATCCTTGACGCTGATTAAATATTTCCTTCCTTAATGTGACCGCTATCTTGTTTTGGAACCTTGGAGAGTTTTCCGTGTAAAAGTTTGTTAGTGGCTTTTTGTTTGGTTTTTAGTTTTCCCTTGGTGGATTCCAATTCCGTTTCTTGTTGTGGGTCATGGAGTTGAACTTTGATCACAAAGAAAGCTGGAAAGAATCTGGGATCTTCTGCGAGCTGACGTTTCTTTCTATGGAAGATTTATAATTTGTTCGTTCCATTGAAAACAATTCTTTCTATGAGTAGTTAAAACAACAAATCCTATC